>OMLC01043932.1:0-10471 GCA_900302585.1 Regalecus glesne
GATATACTAACCACTGTATTGCTAGGTCTAACAATTGTGATAAAATAGCAAGGAGTTGCTAAAGAAAAGTCAGTCTTAAACCAAATTCAAGCTGTTAAATGTTACTAAATGATGTTTCTTTGCAGATTATATAGACATTAGTGAATCATTGTCAGTGTGAGGAACTAGAGGTCCATTTTACGTGTCATAATTAGTAACCCTGCTGTGGGGGTGGACACAGACTTAAATGGAGCTTTGGAGATTGAAGCCGCATAGCCTTCCTGACAAACCCACTGCCTCTGGCTCGTCAGTTCCCAGATCAGATGTAGAATATTTCCTCCAAAACCTATCTATTTCCTTTGTATAGTGTCAGTTCTTTAAAATGTAATCTTAAAATTGTATTTTTAGAAAATAAACAAAAAAACATGTAAAGGAGCCTGGGTCATAGCTACCTTGTCAGTGGGTACAATTGCCCCCACTGACAAGGTAGCTATGACCAAAATCAATTTATTTATTTGCTTTAAAAAAACTTTAAAAATCCTCCTGTATGTTAAGGTGGGGGACTGCTTGGAGACACAACCCAGAGAAGGCCCAAATCAAGAATATGCCGAGATGTTTTCTATGATAGAAAACAACCCCAGACTGTAACATTTTATCAGCTGTAGATTCTTTTGCCATCAAGTGACATAACACTTTCTTTTTCTTTGGAGTCAGGGTTGAACAATGAAAGGCCTCATATAGCCACTCTGGCGTGTTGATGACCTGTGGGTGGAGATGTGATTTGACCTAGCAGTCTGTTTTCCTCTTTTTTGCCTCTTTCTCTATATGCCAGGCGGTTTACACATGTCCAGACCAGCCTGCCCTTAGCAAGAATGAACTGGTCCTCGCCGCAGAATCAATCATGAAAAGACCTGATTTCCTGTGTTGCAGAGACAGCTTCTTGGAGGTAAATGTACAGCACAGACTGTGCTTTTTACAGTCAATTTTATTTCTTACTATTGCCTATTGGAACACACCATACAATGTAAAAATCCCATCTGCTATATTTCAATCATTTACACAGTCATTGAAATAGAAGCCAAATGATTATTACACATTACTACAAGCTAATGCCATAATGTCTTGAAACTGCGTGGTCCCCCCCCCCCAAATTGTTATTCGTAGGGGGCATGAAACATCAAAGTTCTTAAGTATGGGAGTTCATATTTTGTCATTAGGGATATCAAGCAGGTGCTCATTTACAGTCAAGCAATGCACTTTATTACAGTCATTTTGTCAAGTTAGGGCAGCTACTCTAAGAAAGTCTAGCGGCCTATAATTCCTCAACAGTCTAAGCAGATCTCTAAATAGCTATACCTGAATTATTGTAGGCTTGTAATTGCTATCAACCAATCACATCACATCTCTGTGCACAATAGAGCTGTACCTTCAGAATGATCAGCATGAAGCTCTAAGATCAGAAATGTACCTCAACACACTGTCCTCTACCTTCAACTGGGTTGATGGATAAAATATGGTACTCGGCAGTAGCACTGTGGAGTTGCCGATCTAAATTTCTGATTACAAATCTAAGTATTTTATTGTTGATAGCAAAGAGAGAACGCTCTCTAAGATATAGGCTTTTAGAAAGAAAGAAAGAAAGGAAAGGAAAGGATTCCCTTATCAGTCCTGCAAGGGGAAATTTGGATTTCTCTGCATTTTTGACCCAACCTATTGTATAGGAGCAGTGAGCTGCCAACATATGGCGCTCGGGGAGCAGTTTTACACTGTTTTCATAACAGCAGCTGCAAAAACGGACTAAATATAGAGCATTCAAGCTTGCCTTTGCCTTCCCAAGAATGAAGTCTAAAGTCACAATGATTAAAGGAAGAACAAAGTAACTTTGAAATCCTGTGCAAAACCATGATTGGAAAAAAATCTCTAACAAGTTTAAACTTGGTGGCTTATTGTTTCCACTGACTTCCACTGACTCTTTATGAGAGGGCCTCCTTTGGAAATTAATCTGGCCCTTTCATTTCTGCCAGTTGACATTTCCATTTTCTGTTTCAGCAGGCTCTTTTTCCCCCAAAGAGACTTAAAAGAGAGTCACCCACATTCAAGTGGGTATAGACAGTAACATAGCAGGATAACAAAGCAGTTGCGTACTCATGTGTCTGGTGGTAAACCAAGGAAACTTTAGGTTACTGACATAACCCGGGTTCTCTGAGTAGCGTGAATGAGTATCTTATGTTAGGAGATGGCTACAATATGACCTTAGGTTTGTAGTCAGCTTGTATAGCCTCAGGAAATAACAAGTCTGGCATCATGGGTTTGATCCCACCACAGGGCGTCAGGAAAGGACATCCTGCCTAGATTCCCCATGCTTGGTAAATGTGAAGATACATTGTAAAGTGCTTTGAGTGGTTGCTAGACTAGAAAAGTGCTCTATAAAAAGGAGTTCATTTACCATTTATGGAAAGGAAATATTAATTCTACAACTCAAAAAACCCTGAAAAATATAGAGTTGGTATTTTGAATAATTTAATATTTTGTATGAAAATGTTGTCTTTGTCTCTAAGACATACTAAACGTCTTTAATAGCTAAGTGAATTTCATTGTTCAGGGTGAATCAGTTTCCAACGGCTCAACAGTGAAGACTGATTAAGATGAAATCAGATTAACCATTATTCATCCCCAAGGGGAACAGCAGCAAATAGGCTCAGAAACAGTGTGACGATGGAGACCGATAGTGCAAGAGAGAAAAGAAATGTCCCAAAGCTACTTCACAAATTAATTTAAACATTTCGTTACATGGAAACGCTTACAAATATCTTTATGCATGCTCAATAATCCAGATCAGTGAATAGCAAAGAAGTGAATCAGCTCAGCTCACATCTTCAGTCTGAGTTGACAGTAAGCATAGCTCAGTGGGTAGAGCAGTCGTCTGGCGATCGGAAGGTTACGGGTTCAATCTCCGGTCCTGCAGAAAGCATGTCGAGTTGTCCTTGAGCAAGACACTGAACCCCTAACTGCTCCCCAGGTGCCTAATGGTGGCAGCTCACTGCTCCTATACAATTGAATGGGTTAAAATGCAGAGAATTGCAAATTTCTCCTTGTGTGACTGATAAGGGAGAAATTATTATTATTATGGTTTCATATGCAAGTTGGCCATTGACTTTACATTCAGTGGATAATTAGTATTATTCACAGATGATTTGGGAATTTTAGTAATCACAGCATTGTGTGATGATGACAGATGTACTCTTAGTCTCCACTTTTGTTCAAAGATGGTCGTTCCCTGTTAACATAAAGAGCCTCTTTGACACCCCTTTCAAACCATCATTCCACCCTATCAAGGATGTGAACATCCTCATCTTTGAAGAAATGGCCATCAACCTGTTAATAGGTGTAGGCTGCAGAGTCCTGGCCTGACATGTTGGCTCTCCTGTGTTGCGACATCCTCTTGGCCAGCATCTGTTTGGTGTCCTTGATATCAAAGTCATGGGAATCTTCCTGGCATTTCCCAGCCTAAACTACTATCACTTCCGTGATCCGGGCGTTGTGTCTCCATGATGATTAGGTGCAATAAATAGAAACTGTTGACCATGAGTTAAGCTAACTTATATTACAAGCACCTAACAAATCTGTTGGCTTTTCAAAAAACAAAACAAAATCTGTCTTCCCCCTTTTGTTAAGGAGTTAACTGACACTGGCTCAGCGAAGTACTTGGAGGTATTGTCCCTCAGCATGGTGAATTGTGGTTTTTGCTCATGTAGAATGATGTGTCCGCGGGAGATTTGTGTAATGCACTTTAAAAAAATAACAGAAGTCATTGTCACGCTATTAAGACCAATTCGACGTGTCTCTAACTAGCTGCTCAGACACTTGACTGTACTAATCAAAAGCACTGTGTGTGTCTTTGAGGATGTTTCTCAGTAAACACTATCTGATTTGCTGGATGATCGCCCTGTTATTGTTTTACTCTCCAACGTTGTTTAACAATCGCATGACCTATTGTTCTACGGGGAAAAAAAGTGGACCGACCCTGGTGCAAATTGTACAACTGATCATGACTTTGTGTCCCTCACCTCTCCCTTCCCAAATGCAGGAGATAAGGAAGTTCATCAAGTCTATGTCAGAGAGGATCAAGAAGACCAGAGACAAATACGGCATCAATGATAACGGCACCACAGAGGTAGTGACTACAAGCCACGGGTTAATCTGCAAAATTCCGCGGCCCCACCAATGAATCTTAATCCCTCTTCTCGTTTTGTTACACAGCCGAAGGTCCTCTATCAGCTTGACCGAGTTACGCCCACACAGCTGGAGAAGTTTCTAGAAATGTGCAGGGACAAGTATATGAGGTAGTGGACTCACTAATGGGTATCATGAATGCTGTAATAGGTACTCATTCAGTGAATGCTGGCCTGGATACACCATTAGATTTGGTTAATTGCAGAGAAAACCTCCTAAGGGCCGAAGAGAATTACTTAAAAGGGACCTGTATGGTGAACCTTAATGAATTGACACGGCTGTGTCTTAACTGCTGTTGGCTCTCATGACAGTGCCTGCTTTATCAATCAATCATATTTGTATTAGAGCATTGTAACCAAATAGACACAGTGTATACCTCATGATCACACGGTTGCAACCATAGCTGGTTTGAATCCATTAGAAATGGGCCTATTAGTGGTTACCAGTTATTTGGTTAATGCTAAGTGAATATATTGCTGTTGTTCTCTGCGTATGTGTACATGTGCATGCGTGCGTGCGTGTGGAACATAGCTGTATAAAATACAAACAAGTCGTTGACATTTTTTGCCCTTGTTACTGCATGAAAATTGACATGTGCGTATGCATCGCATGATATTTTACAATTCTTTTTAACGTACCTTGCTCTCTGGAAGTGTGAATCAACAATTATTTCTGGTTACTTGGGTTTGAAGAGAACCCTGAAAAAGCCCTCCCAATTTATGTGTTATTTAGAAGGCTTATTAACCATTAATGAAGCCAGATGATGTGGGTTTGAATCCAACATGGACCATCAGTAAGGGTATCTGGCCTCCAGCATCCAAAATGTTCATACATGTGTGTGTGTGTGTGTACATTTTGTGTGTGTTTGTTTTTTGGGTAAAGGATAAGTGCATGTATATATACAGGTGTGCTGATAGGCCGCATGGGGGCAACATGCCAATTAACTCTTGTTTTTATAAAATCAGAGCTCAGATGGAGCCGGGATCTGCAGTGGGTGCCCTCTGTGCCCAGAGCATCGGAGAGCCTGGCACTCAGATGACACTGAAAACCTTCCATTTCGCTGGGGTAGCATCCATGAATATCACTCTGGGGGTGCCTCGCATCAAGGAGATTATTAATGCGTCCAAGAATATCAGGTAGGGTCTCGAGGCTCTGACTCATAATTTATGGAGTGGCCTCCCTTTGTTAACTTTCCTGTCTTTCCTTGTAAAAGTATAAAGGGGAAAAAGAAGAGTATAGAATGTATCATTCGTGTATGTTAGCCATTTGAATTTACTGCTGTCAGAAAGAGAAGTTGGTATTGACTTCTTCCTCCCTGCTCGGATGAAAGCCATTTCCATGGACTGATGGAAATCACTAGTGCTTTCCACTGGAAAAAAAAGGCTTTTGGGGGGTTACTCTGAGTCGTAAAGTCTCTATGCAGCTTTTGCTGTTTTTTAAAAGCTAGCTAATTCACTGAACCACTCCATTTTAGGACAAAAGATTCTGCTTGGCTTCCTTTGTTGCAGCAGTAATGAACACTAGCCATTCATGTTGATGAAATTAGCCGCCCAAAAACGTGAATGCTTCCTTTCTGTACCTCACAGCACTCCTATAATCAGTGCTCATCTGGATGTAGATGATGATGCTGACTTTGCTCGGTTGGTGAAGGGAAGAATCGAGAAAACGCTCCTAGGAGAGGTATCTATCTGCACACCAACAACTCGTTGCACTGCACCTTAGCTATCCCACTGCAATTACTGTCTTTGCAATTTATCGACCATGGCCCTTCACAGCTGTGTACTCGTGTGTAATTTAGATTTTTTTCAGTTCATGCCTTCATCTTAACATTTACGGTGTGTCAAGGTTGATTTATATGTTAAAATGTACTCATCTGTATGTCCTCTCACATTTGTAAATGCTGTTAGGCTGATGTGGTAGCAAGTTTTTCTTACTGTGTGTGAAATAGTAGTTGTACAGATCAATAAAGACCCTGTAATTCTTGAGACAAATAGAGGCCAATTAAAAGGCTACTAGAGAGCAACTAAAGGGCTAGCATGACTCAAGGCTATATATTCAGCGTGTGCACTCAGGGTCATGTCAAGTAGAATATGCTGATTGAAGACACCTCATTACTCTTTTACAGATCTCTGAGTATATAGAGGAAGTATTTCTACCGGATGACTGTTTCATTCTAGTCAAACTCTCCCTGGAAAGAATAAGACTGCTTCGATTGGAGGTACCGCATCTTTTCCCTGTTGATAATTGCTCATTAACTGCTCATGTGCTTATAAAGACTTCTTCTCAGTTTCCATTTTTTGCAATACACAGTTGTCACTTGTCATTTATTGAAGGACATTAATAGCTCCCCACTCTAGTGGCATAGCTCAGTGGGTAGAGTGGTCGTCTGGTAATCGGAAGGTTGCGGGTTCGATCCTTGGTCTTGCAGAAAGCATGTCGAGGTATCCTTGAGGTAGACACTGAACCCCTAATGGCTCTCTGGGTACCACATGTAGGTTTCTGACTGCTCCTATACAATAGGATATGTTGAATGCAGTGAATTGCACATTTCCCCTTGTGGGACTGACAAAGGAATTTATTTATGTATTTTTATTTAGATCTACCCATGACTGTTTTAGGAAGTAGCTAGAAGTTAATTTCGTTGCAGAGAGCCCCCCAATCATCTGTTCATTGCTCGCAACAAATGCCTTACCAACAATCCACACCATTGATTTAGAAACACTTTGGTTGTTTTGCATTTGATTGTTTGTAGATTATGGGGTTCTTTATTGTAGGTTTGTCCTTTGTAAACAGCCTGGCCAGGTTAATCATATCCGTTTTGCTCTGGGGCCAAAGTTTTGTTTTGTTTTTTGTGTCTATGTTCAGGTGAATGCAGAAACAGTGCGTTACTCAATCTGCATGTCTAAACTGAGGGTGAAGCCGGGAGACATTGCTGTGCATGGCGAGGCTGTGGTTTGCGTCTCTCCCCGTGAGAACAGCAAGAGCTCCATGTACTATGTACTGCAGACTCTGAAAGAAGACCTTCCTAAGGTGAGATTTTCCTTCTTGCACCATCATTTTTGGTGATTTATTGGTATGTACTTGAAATCAGTGCAATAAGCTGCGCATTCATGAGAAAATGAGCATGCCACTGTACTATCACTCAGGATGTTGAGAGAGGAACATGTCCATGTGTACTATGAAATACATAGAACTCAGATGTATTGTCCATTATTGTTCTTTGCCTTTTTTCTTTTGAATTTCTTTACATTTTTCCATTTTAAGGTGGTTGTTCAAGGAATCCCTGAAGTTGCCCGAGCCGTGATTCACATTGACGAACAGAGTGGAAAGAACAAGTACAAATTACTGGTGGAGGGGGATAACATGAGAGCCGTCATGGCAACCCATGGAGTCAACGGTAGCAAGACCACTTCAAACAATACTTACGAGGTATGGCGTAATGCTAATCATCTTGTGGCTCTGAGACCTTTATTGGGTGGTTTCCTGGATATCAGAGATCCATTCATTGTCGGTTTCATTGTTCCAGGTGGAGAGGACCCTAGGAATTGAGGCGGCCAGATCCACCATAATCCATGAGATTCAGTATACCATGGTAAACCATGGGATGAGCATTGACCGACGTCATGTCATGCTTCTTGCAGATCTCATGTCCTATAAGGTGTGGCCAGTACAGTCCCAAAGCTATACACGTGGATTTTTGCTGTTTATTTTTGCAATGTTTAGTAGTAGAATACTTAGTAATGAATACCATTTCAGCTAAGGATTCTTTTCCCTGTATAGGGGGAAATTCTTGGTATCACCAGATTTGGCTTGGCCAAGATGAAGGAAAGTGTCCTAATGCTGGCATCCTTTGAGAAAACAGCCGATCATCTCTTTGATGCTGCCTACTTTGGACAAAAGGACTCAGTCTGTGGTAAGTTGATATTACAGTTTAATCTTGAAAATATCTCTCCAAACCTTATTTGAATCTTAAACACACCTTTGCCTCTCTGTTTTAGGCGTTTCTGAGTGCATCATTATGGGCATCCCAATGAATATTGGTACAGGACTTTTCAAACTGCTGCATAAAGCAGACAAGGATCCATCTCCACCCAAGAGACCGCTCCTCTTCGATAATTCAGACTTTCACATTCCTCTGATCACGTAGCACTGCAGAGACTGTCAGCCTTTTCCTCTCCTGCCTTAATCTAGACTAGCTGCCTGAGAAAAGGTTTCACCTTGAACATCGTTTCCCCCAATGTTTAACAGCTTGGGCATCAGTTGGGTGATTCAGAGCAGGACCAGTTGATGGTGCCTTGGAATAATAGCAGGATTTTATTTATTTGATTTACTTTCAAGCTTTTCAGCCAGTGAAGTCCACTGTTCGTTGAGCTCTAAAAGACAACCTTCTTTTGCTAACGCATAAGTGCCTGCCAACGTGTCAGACATTTTACCATTTGGAGATAGAAAACCACATGGATGTCCCCGATGGGAGTCTTTTTTATTTCTAGTTTCAGAAGAATACTTGTTTTTCCACTCTTACAAAGAAAACTGCTTAGCATACAGATTTTGATTATTTGATTTTAAATGCAGCCAAATCGGAGTAGACCAGTTTGATTTCCGTTTTTTTCCTCAAAGTAACACTGTGTAGAATGTATTTTCCAAATGTATTGTTTGGGTTTGTGAATATTTATGACACATCCTGTTTATGTGTTTGTGTTTGAGCTGACTACAAATATGCCCCCCCCCCAGTAATTGTAGAAAATCCAGATCTTTTTTCTGAGGTATTTTGACTCATACAGTTACCCACGGCAGAGTTTCTATTAAAAGTTTAATTCAGCTTTCTCCCAACATGTATGGAAGCACAACAGGTTTGGCCATATATGTGTATATGTTAACCTGTGAATAAATAATTTAAAAGGAACTCGATGGTGTATGATATAAACGTGAACATAATATTTTGAAAGGAACCATGGTTTTTGACAGAAAAGAGCACCTGTTTTATATACATACATTTACCTTGGACACATCTACAGTAATGTTCCTGGAATCATCGGGTGTTTCGAGTCCTTCAACATCATACACTCTCCTCCAGGTGACCCATCCAGGGCTAATTAGAACTCAAGCTTGTGTCCAGATGGCTAGCTACTTATAACCTCATGGCACTCCTCTTGAGCCACAGCCATCTCGAGGCCCTTTGTGCCACACCAGTGATACTACAGATGGCTCTTCTATCTCTTGATGTGCAAATCTGGAAGCTTGACTAAAGAATGGGCTGTGAATCCCCTGGATCCAACCTCCACAGAGAGACACCTTCTCCTCCATCCAATCTGCTTGCAGATGTTGACCAGACCTGTGTACTGGCAAGCTTCCTCTTCCAAGTGATATTATGAATAAATTTGGAAATCTACAAATATACATATCAACTTTCCATTTTTTCCCGGGATTCTCTTGTGTTTCGAACCCTTCTTAAATAAAAGATTGGTTGCAACTGACGGTAGCCATAACCACTGGGCCTACTTGATATCTGTTGCATTACTCTCCAGAACAGCAGGTGGCAGTATGTGAAATAGTTGTAACACCCAGTGACAGGAAGTCATTCAATCAAACTGCACACGCCAATAATACGAGAAGAACGGCAACATGGATCCTGTGATATAAAGGTGAGACTGATGGAGAAATTACCAGTGTTGTTCAGATACTACATGAAATGGGAGGAGGCCTAACCGTACTTAAGGAAGAGAAACCTCCACGACGACTAACATGGTGACCCCATTCATTCTCATTTTCACATCCATTTTTGTGTTTTTACCCTCACCGTCTGACCTACCAATAACCTCCTGAAATCAAGATTAAGGCATAACGTGTAAGTGATACATATTCATTAATTGTCAACCGCTTATCTTAAGTCGGAACTCGGGGTAAATGTGGAGCCTATCCTGAAAGGTGTGGAAACGTCCACACCGCCCAAATAGGTCGTCATTCCATCTCGGCTTGAACAGTTAGGAAGTCATTAACTTTCTCACGGATGCTTCGACACGCTTTCTCCAGGGTCTGGAGATCGATCCACCAATTTTCCGATTACTTGACGACCGCCCTACCTACTTAGCTATGCTCTGTATACTTATCCTGATGTTTTATATCTTATATTACATGACAGACACCCCTATTTCTGTATGTTCTTTATGCAGTTCAAAACTGTTTGTTACGGAAATGTAAAAGTGCAAGGTTCAATGTTAATATTCAAAGCGCAATGCTACCAAGCAATAGATGAGTGTTG
>OMLC01043933.1:0-11316 GCA_900302585.1 Regalecus glesne
CATTGTGTGTGTGTGTGCGCGCGTGTGTGTGTGAGCGCACATTCTATTTTATGCAATACAGTAAAGTATGAACCTGTGTGTGGGCTGGAGTTACTGGAGCGTCTATAGGCAATTTCAGATCTTATCACCACCTCATTGTCAGCCCTAAGGAGGTATTTTCTATCCAACTCCTGTCCTCTTCCCCTTACCCCACATACACACATATTCCCCCCTTTTCTTTTACCCTCCTCTCTGCTCCTCTCTCTTTTCTGTGAAGCAGCTGCTTCTCATTCTTCAGAAATTTTCTTGACCCACCCTTCCATTCCCCTTCACCATTTCCTTTCTTTTATCCTCATGCCATTTTCTCTTTCTGTCATATCTGTCCTATTCCTCCTATCTGTCCTATAACTCGTTTTTCTTGGTCATGTTTTTGTCCATCAACATCCCCCTCCTTCTCATCTTGCTATCCTTCCACCCAGATAATCACCAGGGACCAACCAGGACAAGGGCCGGCAGCAAGACAGCCAATCTAATCACTCATCAGATCAGTGGGCACTTTACACTGCAACTGTGACGCCCAAATAATGTCCCACAGGAACTCGACACCTCTTTTATCTCTCTCTATCCTGTCAGGGAGATAGTGCCCCTCCTCTCCATGTCCTCTTCACTCCGTCTTTTGTCCTCACTCTCGTTCTGTCTTATCTTGCTTGTCTTTGCCACGGACAAAGAAACCAAAGGTTAGGCATCCATTCTATACATCCTTTGGGTGTATGCTGGCATGCACTCACTCAATTTCCCCCACATACAAGTATGCAATAAGTCGTAATTTTCCTAGAAAGTTTAATTAATTTATCAGGACACAACATCTATAGGGAGAAACATTTCACCACTCATCTAAATCTCTTCTTCAATCTCAACAGACATCAGGCATCCCAATGCTTATGGAATAGATTCCCTTATCAGTCCCACAAGGGGAAATTTGGATTTCTCTGCATTTTAACCCATCCTATTGTATACGAGCGGTGAGCTGCCAAAATATGGTGCTCGGGGAGCAGTTAAGGGCTCAGTGTCTTGCTCAAAGACACCACAACATGCTATATGCAGGACTGGGGATCGATCCGATCCTGTAACCTTGCTAGACAACCGCTCTACCCACTGAGCTAGGTTACCCTCTACAACAATACAGTGGCATATTAACTCACAAAATGATTTCATGTACAAATTACTGTCACCATTAAATAGAGTTTCAATTCTAATGTGTACTATTCACGAAGGATTGGGGAACAGTTGCAATCACAGCACTATGAGATGGTAACCAATGTACCTCGGTGTAGCCTTTGACACTATTAATCACTCTATGTTAATTGATAGAATAAATGGTAATTTTGGTGTCTCTGACTCGGCTTTTTCTTGGCTTAAGTCTTTTTTATCAGGAAGAAAAAAATTGTGTCTGTTATAATGATATTACATTGAACTTCTCTGACATTAAATTTGGTGTGCACCAGGGCTCGGTTCTTTAGCTTTATTCTTCTCTCTTTATATTTTACCTCTTGGCCAAATTATATATAGTCATGGAATTAACTTCCATTTATATGCAGAGGTTACTCAGCTGTATATGCCTATAAGGTCTGATGATCCTACTCAATTGATTAATCCAGAAGCCCAGTGGACTGCTGCTGCAAAAAAAAATATGTCAAGTGGTCACTAGACTAGAAAAGCACTATATAAAAATGAGTGAATTTACCATTTACTACAACTACTCCATTTCCTCCTCCTATTACTGGTGCTGCTACTTTGATTTTGAAAACTGAAACATTGACTGGATTTATGGTTTTCATTCACTGGAGTTTAGAGAAAACAGGAAACAATCTTACCGTCTCATAGTCAAACCAAACAGCATCCGGAATATACGCAGTCAACATCTCCACCCCCTGCATGAGATAAGCAATCACAATTCTGCATAAATTATTGGTTGTCTAAGCAACAGCAAAATAATTTAATTGCCATTTTAAAAAAACATTTATTTATGTATACCGTTTTAAAAGATGACTATAGTATAAGTCAAAAAATAAAATGTTCACTTTTGACATTAAGTCACTGTTAACCTCTGCCCAGAATTAAGCCATGCTTTTTTTCCTTAACATCAGCTCTGAATTAATGTTGATCCTCAAATACACTCAATAAAAATTCCAATAGTGTGAAATGAAGCTAAATGAAGAGATTTGAAGGATGGGTATCTTATCAGGAGATTTATAATGGATGAAAAACTCCAAAATGTAATACATTTAAAATTGCTGGGAAAGTGCATCTTTGTTATCCAATTTCCCCCATAGGGCTTTTGACATGTCTTTTGACATGACTATGATGCAAGCAATTGGAGGGAGCGAAAAAAAAATTGAGCGATGACCAATGGGTGACAGCCTTTGATGGCTTAAGGTGGTGGACAGACAGGAGTAATCAACAGCTGAGCACCAGGTCTTTGATAGTGCTGTCGCTCATCAGCTCCCTCTGAAAGGATATAACAGACGTTGAGATGTAGAGACAGAAAAGGGAACGAGAACAGAGAAAGAGAGAGTTAGCTACAAGTCCTTTTCAAAAAGACCAAACAGTGAAATATGTCATCTGTGTCGACCATGGCCGTCCATCAAAGGTGCTGATGACACCATCACTCCCATCCAATTTCACTGGGAGCTGTTTCTCTCTCCCGTCTCTTTTCTCTTGCTCTCTTTCTCTTTTTCAATCCATTTCAACAGCATGTCCTATTTCATACCCCTCAGAGGCCTGTCATTAGAAACAAGAGAGATGGGTGACAAAATACTGAAAGAACAGAATATAAATAAATAACGCAGGATGACACAAAGACAAACATGGGGAATGACAAAACGGTGGTAGAATCCGAATAAATGTAAAACACACAGAGAGAGGAAAGAGTCAAACTATGTCGTTTTGGCTGCCTATTTAATCATTTTCAGCGACCATCTATGTCCGTTTTTGGGCCTCATTTACAGATTGAGGCAGATCATCTGTCACAACTTGTACTCAACTCAAAGGATGACAGCCTGTGGAAATAGAGGCTCCCCCTGCACCTCGTTTTCTGGTGTCGGATTTGCTCCCGTTTGCCATCACTCACACCACTTGCTAATGGGGAGATACTACAGGAGTTAGCATTGCTGCTAACTCTGATTGAGAGGGACAAGGCGAAGGGTTGAATCCTCATTTAGTGCACAAATGCCATGTTAGCTATACCATGAGGTGAGATCTGATCAGGCAGACCAAAGATTCAGACAGGCAGGATGACCAGATAGTAGGTAGGTAAGTTACAGTAGATATCAGAGGCAGAGCAAAAGAAGGAGGCAGAGAAACCATGTGTGTGTGACAGAGAGAGAGAGTGAGAGAGAGAGAGAGAGAGAGAGAGAGAGAGAGAGAGAGAAAATTGGATGAAATGAGATGAGATCACAAGGGTATGTTGAGTGCAGCTGATTAAGAGAATGCAGATGAGATGAGGGAGCCAACGTTTGATGAAGAGATGAAAAAAGGGAGCAATAGGAAGAACGAGGGAGAGGGGGGTTATGGAGGAAGACTGGAGGGGATGACACAGAAAGAGAGACAGAGTGAGAGATTGAGGGAGAGAGGGAGAGAGCGAGACAGAGTTTATAGCACAGATCAAGGTTAAAGCATTGAGTCTGATCTGAGAGATATAACTAGAGCATCATTAGAGAAATAGAGGAAGAGAGATAGGGGGAGGCTGGCAGAGATAAAATGTAACATAGAGATAGCAGAGATAGAAACCAAAGAGGGAGGGAGGTAAAGAGAGGGGTTACATGTTAATGTAGCATGTCTCATTCAGAAAACAAGCTTCTTTTCATAAAAAATGCATCATAATCAACTATGTGTAGTAGAGGTCATATTCACTGCTGCTCACTGGTCCCAAACCTGCCACCTCAACTCGTCAACTACAACACACCTTCGGTATGGGAGACGAACACCCTAACCACTGAGCTAAAAGCCCAGACTTCTAACTCAGCGTTTAGAAGTGTTCTTAATGTTAAGGGTGTGAGGATTGTACTGCTGCCAGCTAGCCCATGCTAGTTGGCATCCGTTGCAGATGACTTATTCTTAATAAGCAAGTTAGTAGCCTCATTCTTTATGAAGAACAAGGGGTATCCAGTCATCATTACTCTGATGGTCAACTTTTATCATAAGCATCAGTCAGCGTTTAGACTGCGTCAAGAAAGCACTTGACCAAACTCATTCCAATTCTAAACCAACACTGAGAAGAGTGTGAATACAGCTGAGAGTGTCAGGTTCATTTTAGGGCATTCAACAAAAGAACAGAGCAGTCTTTCCAAATTATAATAATACTATTCATAGAAGCATTTAAGCAAACTGTTAATTATTTTGCTGTTTGACAGAGAAAAAGAAACTATGAAGTTTGAGAGTAAACTGTAATAGACACAAGAGCCACCAACTATAAATAGTCTGGTCATTTTGGTCACTGAGCAGTTCCACCGGAGCAGACAGGAACTAAGATGGCTGTTGTTGATGACATTGCAGATTTTCTTGAAGGAGCATGCATCACATGTTCTATAAATGTAGCTTGGCCCATCCTGACACTCTGGGGCAACACATCGTCTCTTCTTCAAACCATTGTAAATCTTAATATCCGTTCAGCGTTTCAGTATGTAACAATCCATACTATCAGTTTATGCCACGCTGCAACATCCTTAGAAGAAGCTAAACTCTGAAGTGCCCCCCGCTTTTCTTTTATTGGAAACTTTTTCACAATCACACTGATGGAAGTTATTCCATCCCCGGCCACACTTTGAATCTAATTCCCTCTCTTCTTCTGTAATACACAAGAGGCCATGGTAAATTGTTTATTAATCAGGCTGGTTTGACATGACTTTAATTTGTGCATATGCATGCGTACACATGCTAGCATACCTACAGAGGCATTACAGGCCCACACACAGACATTAGAACATTTATGCACATGAACACACACACTTGACCTGACTGCAATCTATGGTGCGTGAGCGTGCACGTGCACTCACATTTACAAATGCAATAAGACTTGCGTTCACAAAAACACAAACGCACACTTCTATCTACACTTCTAATCTCCCAGTAATGAGGTCAGTGCTCTCATTAGAGCTGTGAGAAAAGAGTGAGGATATGAAAGAGAGAAGAAAAAGAGATGAGGGGAGGAGAGGGCAAGAAAGAGAATAAATATCATGTCATGTTTTCCCAGCGGGGGTCAGTGAGTGTATAGTATATGTGTATAGCATTGTGAGCGTGTGTGTGTGTGTGTGTGTGTGTGTGCGTGTGATTGATCATCTATCTTTTTCATCAGAGAGACTTATTACTATATGCAATGAGTATATACACTGTGTGAGTATGCACACGTGTCAGCGTGCATGTATTTGTGTGTGTGTGTGTGTGTGCTGGTATGGGTGATGTGTGTATTTATTTCCTCACCGGATCTAGTACAGGTGTGATTAGTAGGTGTTTTCCCCAGAGGAATTGGCGATCCACACTCCAGGTGTTTCGGTCAGAGTAGAACCTGGAAAGATTGAAAAGTGTATGTTGATACTTTTCGTCACTCAATCAAGTGACATCTTCAGTCTGAGTGACATCTTCAGTCTGAATACATTTCTGATCCAGTTGAACCGATTCACCTCTTTTTGTAATTCTCTTAACTAGATTATTGAGCATGCATCAAGACATGTATGTTAAAACAGAAGAATGGCAATTTTTATTTTTTTCATTGTCGGTTACAATTATATCGTAGGTTATAATTAAATCTGCCTTGAGCATTTATCCCATTGTATTAAATAGGAGCAATGGGCAGCTGCAGTGTCCAGGGACCTACACCAGTTCTTTTTCCTATTGCTTTGGTCAGGGGAAGATGGGAGGAAACTTGACCACCAGGAGGAAACCCACACAGACACAGGGAGAACATGCAAACTCCACACAGATAGGACCTGCCATGGCCTGGGGTTTGAAATCAGGACTGTGAGGCACATGGTTAGCACTATAGTCCCTATATTCAATATTTATTACAGCATTCATATTAGAGATCTCATTCAGTCCATTTACGGCGCCAATAAAAATCAATGCAAATGCCTACCACATATATTTGTATAGTCGTCTTGTTTGCTCACTTTCAATGAAGACATCTGTAAAATTGTATTGCTCTCTGTCACCCTTTAAAGACAATCTGTTCATATCTTCTAACCATTCTTATCCACTGGCAGAGAACCCAATTGACAAATTGTGCTTGTATAGTGCAGTGAAGCTGAGTCCTCGATGGACACTGACACTGTCACAGGTGGGACTTATGAGAGACTGAGAGAGAAGGGAGCCACGCGGTGTTCCGAGACAGCAGTGCAGGTAACTGCTCCCGCACCGTAGCACACCAACCCATGCAGACAGGGACTTTATGAAATAAAAAGCTTGTGTTAACCTAACCTATGTCGTTTTTCATCCAAACCTCTAAACAGTCTTGTCCCAGTGGTGGCCAAGCAGCATTATCCGGTGGCTCAGCGGGGTGGATAAAGGCCCCGCAATCACTCCAACCCGCCTCAGGGTGTGTCTTCCTCTCTATTGGCACTAACAAGCGCCACCCCCACTGCCACAGCCATTAAATATGATGATTCGCTAATTGTGTACAATATTTCTGGGGGTAGATTGCATGCATTGGGAACTGACGAGCAAGAGGCACCGGGTTCAAACCCACTGCAGGGCATCAGAAAGGGCATCCAGCCACAACTCCCAAAGCTTTATCTAAGTCCATGTCCACCCCCACAAATTGTGGGCTAATCTTGACACATAAAAGGGATCTCAATAGTGCATAATGCTTCTGAAAAATGACCTCCATTTTATGACAACAAATCTTGTTGACTACCTTGTTTTCAGAACCACAAATAAAATATAACTGATGAGAGTACATTTAAACTGCTCTCAAAGGCAAAGGAAATGATAAAGGCACACAGTGACATCAATCTCAATAACACCATATTTTTAACAAGGCACACAATTACTTACTGTCATCTTGTCGATTCCATGAAAACAAGTTTTTTATGGTGTGTTCAACAATCTTTTTGTTTAACTCAAGTCTGTGTTGGCACTGTTCTCAAGAACAACACAAAGAGATAATCTGATTAATTTTAAATGTGGGTTTATTAGGACTTACTCGTGCATGACAGGACGCACAACAGTCTCTCCTGTGGTGTGAGCCTTGTAGAACAATGTGTAAAGGTAGGGCAGCAAGGTGTAACGAATGTTCAGGTAATGTTTGGAGCTCTCGACCAGTTTGGATTTGGGGCCAAACATTGCTGGGTCCTGGGGCTGGAGACAGAAATAAACTGAATGATAGAGTGACAAAGGAGGACAACCAGGAAAATACAGGAACACCTGTGTGTTGTTAATCTGTTTACCTGTAGCTTTTACATATGTGTAGCACCATATGAATATGGTCCCCGCCACTGTTAATGGCCGTCCCAAACCTGGATAAATGGGGAGGGTTGCACCAGGAGGGGCATCCGTAAAGGTAAAACCGTGCCAAATCAAACATGTGGATCCTACGTCATACTTCCATTACAGATTGGTAAAGGCTCGGGTTACCAACTGCCACAAACGATACTGTTGGCCAGCAGGGTACTGCTGGAAATTATGCTACTGTTGGGCAAAGGAGAAGCAAAGGGAGAAAGTATGTCAAAAAGTATTGGGAGAGGCGGAATGGGTAGGAGGATGGAGGAAAGAATTAGAATTATGAATATCAGTACTATGGCAAAGGACAGAGCTGGCTGATATGATGGAGATAAAGTAGGTAGATAAACTGTGTGTGCAAGATACCAGGTGGAAATGGAGTAAGGCCAGGAATATTGGAGGTGGGTTTAAAATACTTTACTATGGAGCAAATAGGAGGAAAAATTGGGTAGGTATAATCCTGAAGGGAGAGTATGTCAAAGGTGTGTTGGAGGTGAGGAGTGTCCAACAGTGATGAGGATGAAGCTGGAGATAAAGGTGTAAGGATTAATATTATCAGCACAATTTGAGTGCAAGATAGAAAAGAAGGGAGATGTCCGGAGTGAGCTGGATGAAGTGGTGGCGAGTGTACCAAAGGAGTAGAGTGATGATTGGCGCAGACTTCGACGGACATGTTGGGGTAGGGATCAGAGTTCATGAGGAGATGATGGGTAGGTACGATGTCAAAGAGAAGATTGTGGAAGGACAGATGGTGGGCGGATTTTGCAAAAAGGGTGGAAATGGCTGTTCTGAATACATATGTATTTCAAGAAAAGGGAGGAACGCAGGAAAACATATAAAAGTGGAGGAAAATGCACACAGGTGGACTATATCTTATGTGGATGGCGTGATCTGAAAGGGATTGGAGAGTGCAAGGTTGCAACAAGGTAGGACATAGCTAGGCAGCATGGGATGGTGGTCTATAGGATGACTTTGGAGATCAAGTCTTAAGTGGGTGGTAAACAGCAAGAAAGAGATAAAAGGGCTGAAGAGAGAAAAGGGCAATGTGAAGAAAAGGTGTCTTGTGAAATGCAGGAGAAATATAGTTTTAATCCTCAAATAGTAGAGCCTGAGTTGGTGATTAGCCACAGAAAGGCCTTGGTCCTCTGATCTGGCTAATAATTTATGCCCTCAGTACCTCAGAGAACATCATCTTGACGCAAACAGTGTATGTGAGTACTTTTGTGTTTGCACCAGTGTGGCTGTGCATGTGTCTGTGTTGGGGGTGGGGGGTGGAACGCCGGATTATGGCCTATATGGCCTTGCAATGAGAGCCATGATTAGGGCAAAGCAAATGTCACATGCTGGCTGTCTCATTTGCAGGAAATCTCACTTCAAATCCATCATGTTCCTGACCTCAAGCAACTACAGTCCCCCACCATCCTCCCTTTCTCTTTCCCTCCCTCTCCAACTCATTCTCTCGACCAAACACCCAGTGCTATTTTTGCAACCATGATGAGCAAAAATGTCACAGCACAAATAACGCGGAGTATTGCTAGAAAAAGATTTTCTCTTCAAAAAATGTTCTGTGTTCGGCTATGATAATAGTTTAGTACACTGCAGTATGTAGACCTGGGCAAAATAGAGCCTGCAGTGTATAAACACACAGGTTGAATCACTGAGGTGTCAACCTTTAACTGACCTTGAATGACTTGAGGTTCCTTTGACTTTCAGTGTTCACTGAATTCACAACTTGCCAGAGAGTTTAGTGACTGATTATACATGTGCTTAATTGACAACTAATGGCAACAGTCTATTGTATCAGTTAAATTCTGTACAGGTTTTCTGACGTTATAAAGCAAACAGGTTCCAATCCACAGCAGCGCGTCAGGAAGGGCAACCTGCCTTAATCTCCCAAACTCCATCTAAGTCCATGTCCAACCCCACAATATAGTGACTAATCAGGACACTTAAAAGTAGTCCTCTCATAAACAGACAATCAAATGAATAAAACATTACGCAGATGTCTCATCTAAGTTGCAGGGAAGAGAATAAAGGTCACATGTTAAAAATGTTTTTGAGTCCTCAGATCAATCTCAGAATTGTGACAATTTGAATTCTGACTTTATTCTCAGAATTGAAATTTGATTTCCGTGCATTCTAATAGTTGTTGCATGAGGTCCAACATGTTGTCTGATGGAGAGGAGGGTTGCGTGACACCTAGTCACCCATTATGTTAATGTATGTACTGAACAAACTGTGGTGCACTTTCCAATTACTTATTATCTTATGACTCAATAACCGTGCCATCAGAATGATTTTGCTGGCTTTCACTTAATAAGTTAATTTTAAACACATATGGATGTAGAGTTGACAAGTCTTTGGCTTGAAATTGCCACCTGGTACCACTCAATGTCTTGTATCAGTAGTGCATCAAATTTACGCGCATTCTTTCTTCTTTCAGCTTGTTCCCTTTTTGTCTAGAGTCACCACACCAGATCTTGTCAATCCGCATGGTGATCTGACAAAATTTGATGTCGGATGCCCTTCCTGACACGGCCACTAACCCTATGGATGGGGGCACAAGCAAAGTGCTTGATGCCATTACAATATTCATGGACTTGAGTCCATACCTGTCGAGAGTTACACTCATTTCAACCCTGTTATAATCTTCCAAACTATTTTTTTTGGTTAAACTCTCATGGTTTGAAACACATATTCATTATAACACAGATGTATACCCTATGGCACTTCCAACCACCCAAAAGGTTATATGATACATAAATCTTGGACTGAAAAATTATTGTATATGAGATGTAGTACAAATCTCTCAATGGTACCTTGTAGCCCTTGGCGTTGTGGTTCCGACTGAAAGGATAGAACGCTCCCACCTGCATCCAGCGGCGACATAACTCCTCGCTGCTATCGTCAAAAAAACCGCAGATGTCAGCTCCGATCTGGGAACATATACAGGAAGATAGTGGACAACCCAGCACCTGTGCTTATGAAATGTTGGTGTCTTTTTCAACACATCAAACAAATATAAGTGGTAATTTCATGAAACCATATCCTAACCCGCCATTAGACAATCTGTGAGAAAATCTGCTTTCAGGTCCACCTCACTTTCAAGAAACCAAGGCCAAGATTGACATTGATCCATCAAAGAGAAAAATGAGAAAAAGGATTATTTATGTATCCGTTTATCTATTTTCTGTTTAGTTGCACTATCAAGAATTACCTAACATCTAATCTGTGTTTGTCTCACCAAACTAAATCGCTCAGAAGTTTTAAAAGATCAAAAACTCGACTATGAATTGTGGGAATTACATTTTTCTTACCCAAATTAGTGGAGTAAGTACGCTGCAAGAATATGAACTTTAATAGTCATATGTTTTTCAATTAAACCAGTGTTCTTGATGTCCAGTCAACTTAATTAAGCTTTATTGGCAGCAAGTAGATGCAGACGACAATCCTCAACTCTATACACTACACAATTGCATCCAAGAAAATGAAAGTACTCAACGTCAGGCGTCAGAGACCACTTGTTTGCTATGTCTGCTACCACTCACATTTTACAGTAGACTCAAGGAGAGGGAATAGATCCAAATCCCATTTCCCCGTGAATCCCCAATCCCCATCTGTTCTTCTTTGTTTCTCTGTCATTGTTTGTGCATCAAGGAACTGGAAAATCCTAAAACCTGCTTGACACAGCCCCAGTAAGATGTCAGCTGGCATTTCTGAGACCACCCAATGAGCACAGTTGGAGCACAGTAGTTTACATGAGCTTGTGTGTGTGTGTGTGTGTTTTAACCCCCATTTGTCTTCATAGCGCTATTTGCACTCTATCTTGGCAGTTTATACATGTAT
>OMLC01043934.1:0-10936 GCA_900302585.1 Regalecus glesne
CACCTCTTTTTGTGAGTACAGCGGACAGCAACCACACGGCTCAAAGTAATAATAATAATAAATAAAGGATTCCCTTATCAGTCCCACAAGGGGAAATTTGGATTTCTCTGCATTTTTGACCCAACCTATTGCATAGGAGCAGTGAGCTGCCAACATATGGCGCTCGGGGAGCAGTTAGGGGTTAAGTGTCTTGCTCAAGGACACCCCGACATGCTGTATGCAGGACCGGGGCTCGATCCTGCAACCTTCCGATTGCTAGACGACCGCTCTACCCACTGAGCTATGCCGCCCCCCCATATGGGTTCCAATCTAACCCAGGCCCTTTGCTGCATGTCATCCCCTCTCTCTCCCCTGCCTTTCCTGTCCCTCTCTTAACTATCCTATCAAATAAAGGCAGAAAACAGAATAAAAAAAGAAAAGAAAAAAAGTGACTAATAACTTTAATTTTTGCAAAAACAGCACAAGGTTGCAGGAATTTCTCTCACTTTCTCCCTCTCAAACAAATCTCAAAATAAAAACAAAAAGTGCTCGAGGTGCACAGCTTATTTTCAATTTTTTTCACAAATAAAATGCAACTCAAAATGAATTGCAGTATATTTCACTTTATCTAACATGTTTTACCCCCAAAATAAAATACATTTTTCAGCAATATGTTTAGGTGCACATGTGTGTGGCTGTGATGTTACTATCGATGTGTATGCAATGTGAACCATTACATGCATGCATCTAAATTTGAATGGGACAGAATAAGATATATCTGAGACTGCCTGGCTGGTCACCAGTCATGACTGACTAAGCTGAAAATCGTCCGATTCCAGTCAGTGCCCAATCATTGGTGCATCTGTAATGTATTTGTTTTGCAAAGCAGTGGCAGGAGTCCCCAGCACTTCCCTCATGTATCAATACACACTTTACAGCAGAAAATTAAGTGCCCTGTAAATGTGCAGTCAGTGTTGACGGTATAACTAGTTGTCTGAACACTATAAACCATGGTAGAAAATTTCTACTCAAATAAGAAAGGTAAACATGTCCCACCAAGGCTGTCTGTTCATCACCTACCTGTAATGTTGGCAGAGAGCCAGCTGCAGGCTTTCTCAGTAGCCAGACGCTTGGTGATATTTTCAGATGTAGTCAAGACCTATAGAAAGATGAAGGAGGAGATGTCAGGTGAAGAAGACCTAAATGGGAGTAATTTCACAATTTCTGTTATATTATCAATTTTTTTATTGTGATATAAAAAAAACTAAATATTTATAAAACCCATTTTTCAGAAAGAAATAAAAACACAAGCTGATTTACCAAATAGACTCAAAATTAAGAATTAATTTTAAGAATCTATGAGAATTAAAACAGTGATGTGTCTTGTACAGTATTTTTTGACACTAAGAATACTTACAGCAGGAGAGGTCCCTTCCGGCAGCAGAACTCTTATGGCTTCTGGACTTTTCTCACTGCAGAATCTGTAGATACAATCAAAAGTAGCCACTAGACCAATAACTAAAAGGAACTGAGAAGCAAAACTTAAGAACAATATAAAAAATGGTTTAAAAACAGTAATTACTTGTAAAAAGTCAAAATACATTATTACATATTTTTCCACACGCAATCCCATGGTTTACACCTGAGCATAAAAAATGAATAATTTGGGCATATGCCAGGGCATCACTTCAGAAAATCTGGCCACACTATTCATAAACTGGCTTTCCATGTAAAGGTTCTTGACATCGCAGTGCAAACCAACCCCAGGTCTCTTAAAAAAAGCACAGGCATTGCAAATCCAGTTTCCCTTACATTAATCCTGGTAACTCCAAGTGGCTGTTTTCCAGCCTCAGCCATCTCTAAAAGGAATCTTTGTTATTTTTCAACCTGATCTCAATATATTGGTCCTCATGCTTGCTGAAGGTAGGCCCCATTTTGGTACCAATATCTGAAATTCTGAAATTTCCCTCTAAAGCCTCAATGCTCAACATTTACTGAAATGAAAACCACATGTTCTCTGGATGCTATGATCACAGCTAAGCTCAAGTATGTATCTTGATTCTTAATCACCCATAATTAATCAGTCCTCTTAAATCTCAAGTCCTGTTTCTGCACATGGTGTGTGTGTGTGTGCGTGGGGGGGGTCCCAGCTTCATGACCGTCTCAGACTCAACTGCCTCTTCAAGAAGTTCCACTCTTGTACCTCAAATGTCCCTTCTAACCATCTGAAGGCACCACAGACTCTAGCCCCATTCAAACAGGACTTCAAGTGTTCATACTCAGAAAGGTATTTGTCTCCTTCTACAGTAATCTCACCCTCACTAGACTCCAGCCACCGATTGTGGTTTCTTCATGCGATGTAACTTTGATAATTTTTGTTTTTATTTGCTTTGCTTTCTGTGTTTTTCTGATGCTTTTAATTTATAAAACTTTGTAAATTGCTCTTCCTGAAAGACCAGACCAAAACAACCAGATACAAAAACAGTTTCTTTCGATAGGCTGTCATTTAAAAAAATACTTAACATTTCAAAATTCTAACCACAAATCTTATATATACTGTACTGTACAGTTTATGTATACTGGTATGCTCTGTCATGTCCATCTGCCTCATGCATATATACAAATAACCTGTTAACATTTATTCTAATCTCTGGTGTATTTTCTGTACCATCGTGCTTCATTACCTCTTATTTTCACTTGCATATAGTCCACAGTATTTAGTCCATCTTTTTATTTATATCTGAAGATTGTTGTATTGTATATTATATGTGAAGTACCTATGAGAGCCAGCCTTTGTACTGACATCCTACTAAAACTACCAATTTAACAAGTGAGAAATAATTTTAGCACTAAAATTATTTGGATAAGGCTGGCTGGGAGCTGTTAGAGGAAGCCATTGTACCTGGTGGCTCTTGCTAGGGCTTCCATGCCTCCGTCACACAGCTGAGCAGAGATGGAGTCATTGAGTTTGGGAGAGCTGGAGGCGGGCAACCTCAGCCCGTCCCTCAGCATCCTCTCTCCTCTCCCAACCAGCTCATTCACCAAAGTGGCCCTGTGAAAACATGTCACAGTTTAATTTGTGAAAGGTCATCCACAAGCATAGACATTTTGGGTTATAGTAACATAAAGGTCAAAACTAGAAGCAAAATATAAACAATATATACTAGGTAATAAATTCACACCAGCCACAACCCAAATGCCAATTTAAATTTTAACTGTAGATTAGTCTAATCCCCCAGGCACTTAAGTAAGTAAAAAAACATTATTTTAAGGTCATTTTGAGCTACAAAAGTCATTGAAGCTAGAAAGATAGTCAGATTCAACTAACTTTAGGGTACATGTTACACAGACTATGACCAATGGACGTAGAAGTAACTTTCATTTCATTACACACACACACTAACTTCATATGCTTGACACAGTTGGATCCAATCCTCTCAGCAACGAATTCAACAGTGCGGCGCAAAGACGGGGGTTGGTTGTGAAAGAAGGCTTGCTCAAGTTGCGTCTAAAATAATAATATATTTTTTTAAATATGTCACATTTGCTTTTATAAACACTCTCCCAAATCAGGTTGTGATTAAATGTTCCCAATAAAATACAGACGAGAGATTATTTTTTTAGTCCACGCTAATCTTAAATACTCACCTGCAGTTTCTGTTGTGACCTGTTTGTGGTCAGTAAATCCCTGGGCTCAGCAGAGGTGGGAGTAATTTTGCGTATAATTCCTCCACTCTTGGCAGTGCTTCCAGACACAAAAGCAGCTAAGAGCTTCCTGAACTCACCTGCAGATCAGAAACAAATGAGAGCAAAAGAAAAGGAATAATTTATTTACAATTTATTTCAAACTAACAAATCAGTAGTTAAAAAGATAGCTTGACCTATGTTAAAATAAAAGTGAGAGGAAAAATATGATTATAGATTGAAAATAATTGTTAAGTGGTCATAAGGAGACAGCTATGGAGAGATATCTAGTAAAATAAACAAAATACAGAGAGATAAACAACACAGGAAACTATTCCACTTGACAGATGTGCAGAATGACAAACAGGCAGACATGCATTTTGTTAATTCCTGAAAACGAAACTGGAAAACACTAAATATAGGAACACAGAGCATTATCATAGCATCCAATGCTACTTGAAATAATGAGCTCCTACACCAAAAAAACATTTACACTCACCTAGAAATGGACAGCATGTGTAGAGAAGCTGGTGGTCTACAAGGGGAATACAGTCCTAGAAAAAAAAAAAAACCTTGACATCTTGGGATAATGGAAAAACAATCACAAAAAAATTGGCAAACAAATGCCAATCAAAGGCTGCTTCAAAGCCTTTGATTGTGGCCATGGTAATCAATGGCAAAGTTGGCAATACGGCACAGGAAAAACAGCAAACTGTGTGATGCAGCTGGCAGGATGGCCAAAACAGGACAATGGTTGCTATGGTGATGTAGTTTACAGAAAAAAAAGTAAATTACATAGCACAAAACTGCTTAATGGTTTAATATAATTATTATCAATTATTCTGTTTCACACACCACATAATTAACATTGTATTTTATTTTGTGTTGAAATAAAAAAAATGCTGACCAAGCTAATCTATATTTGGATGCCAGTGCCTCTGGGTTTGTCAGAATAATCGCCAGTCATCCATCCAATTTTAGGATCTTGATCTCTCATTCATGATAATGGCATATGTGAATGTAATATGCTATCTCTCACATCTTCTACGCCCAGTGCAACATTATAATAAGATGTGACTTTTGGCAAGATGTCAAAAAAGTCAAACGCCCTATAGTGGATCTTTACGTACTCTCAAATACTTGGTGCTGAATATTCAAAGCCCAAAAGAGGTATTTGTGACAGCCCTGCTAAATAACCACAACACAGTAAGGACATATGAAAAAAGAAAATAATTGACTTACAAGCCCCTGAGTACTAGAGCTGCTGTCCTCTATTTTAGCAACATCGGTGAAATCACTGGTGAAGAAAATATCCTCAGGAATCACTGGGATCTGGATTACATTGAGCAAGATTATGTTAATGTTACCTTAATGATCACTCTGGGGATATTGAATTGATACAGCAACAGAAAACTTGATACAGCCAGGAGTAAAGAAACAGCTTATGGATAGAAAGGTTAATATAGATAGGCAAAGGGGACATACAACTCAAACAATATAACAATGCCAGAGGCATGTTAAGAATCTTTTTGGACAATATTATAAAATAATTACATTTGTTTGTGGTGTGCAAATGCAGCAGTGGAGTTGTTTGAAATCAATACACATTTAGG
Source organism: Regalecus glesne (assembly GCA_900302585.1). Taxonomy (NCBI): domain Eukaryota; kingdom Metazoa; phylum Chordata; class Actinopteri; order Lampriformes; family Regalecidae; genus Regalecus; species Regalecus glesne. Next base: position 5,277 of record OMLC01043934.1, read on the forward strand.
AATAAAGACAACTGTTCAAATACAGAGCAAAATATATAAGATAAACATATTCAAATTATATGAAAGACTACCAACAGAGAGAATCAAAGGGGGATAAATGGCTGAATGGAGTTCAGATAGATATTCCAGAGTATCTATTGAACTTTATATCACTCTATCCTGCCATCCATCCAGCTATCAATGTATCTATCCAAATGGGACCATGTGCACCTTTTTATATATTATTATATATTAATGCACCATAGCAGATTGTATCTTCAAGTTAACTAGTATCAGCAATCCCTTGGCACGTCAAATCAGAAAAATCACAACAAATACATAGTAGTCTTTAAGAGTAGACAACATAACGCTATATGAGCCCACAATAAACAAGTCAACACCATATACAAACCTATACACAAATAACATCTCAAAGTATATAATCAAACAATATCAATTAACAAATATGAAAATGCTTGTCAGGTAAAAGCACGTCATGAAGACCACAGTATAATTGGCCAGTGAATTCAGAGCTGAGCCTCTTTTTACAGTCCCTTCAGTCGGTTTTAAAAGTGCTAATAGAACTGTAGCTCCTAACATGGTCAGGCAGGGTGTTCCACTCATTTGTGGCTGTCACCGATAAGTGTGCCCAAATACAGTACAGCAAAATAATATCATACATTGTAGTATAGAGGGTACTCTGGAGGATCTAATGGAATGTACAGAGTGAGCATACAAAAAGTGACATACGGGAGGAGGGGCCAAACCTTTTAAAATGTATAAACCAAGCACAAATTTGAAAATAATCTAAAAATCCCAAATCTCAATAAATTATAATTCTCCGGTACCCTTCAGTGATGGAAATGCATTGGCTTTCAAGGATAGTTCAACATGCTTTTCTGTAGGTGCCGGGATAATAAATTGCAACCTTCTGATTGCCAGATGACTGCTCTACCCACTGAACCACACCAGCCTCCACCTTTTAATATATTTTTGTTTTAATTTAAATTTGGATCCAGTACCATGCTAATAAACTTAACAATCAGTGACAATGTCAATCCTTTCACTTTTAATGAAAATATCAACATTTGGAGGTTTTACCATAGTTTTAGAAAAAAAACAGAGCTTTTGGCTTATTTAGATTTAGACATGAATGATCAAGCCAATGTGCTATATTATTAGAATATCCATACAGCTTGTTTATTACTATAGCTCAGTGTTCTCATTATATAAAACATACAAAAGCATTTAGGTTTAAAAAAAATAAAAATATCAGATCTCACCTGGAAGAGCCAACCCAATAGAGCCACCAGCAACAGCTTATTCAGGTAACAAATTTCTCCATTTCTACCCAGTACCAATCCCCTAAAAGAAGCACAAAACAAAATATAAATCACCATTCAGTAATTCAGATATAGGGAAAAGACATTAAAGAAGGGAAGAAACCCACTTAATTCTGTCATTATGACATTGTTTGCTTATAATGAAATTTATTTTCTTCATTTAACTAATCCTATTGTATAGAACAGTGTGTAGCTGAGGTGCAGTGCCCAGGGAACAACCACCTATAATATTAGTTGTGTTGAGCTATTTAAAATGTTCTTGTTTGATTTGCTTTATGTAAACAGCTGCTAGTTTGTATATTTGACAAATAAAAACCTGATTGGCAGTGGGGGTTGAATAATTTTGATTGCAACTGTAAATGCCAGAGCAAATGCAAAAAGTTCTAAGGCTATCCAAGTAAGGGGGATTACCCCATCCCTTATTGCAAATTCCCATTTCAAATAGTCTCAACAGGATTTCCCAATCTAAGAATATCAGGTTTAGTGGCACCTTATGTAAAACCTCTGTCTAAGATCAGTGTTAATGTCACAAGGGCAGTCAACTGTATTGGAGTTCTTTATGTATGCAAACACATTGTTTTTCAGTTAATCTCTTAGATATGAAGTCTTCTATTTCTAAAGTACCTGCACCTTTTGTAATGACCTCTAGCCATATTCCATGGAGCAAAATATATTGCAAATGTGAAGCTATGCATGTTTTTCCCCCCAGAGAATCTCAATTACCCCTACATTGATGTTGTGAAGGATTATACTAAAATGTGAAGTATTTATTATGATGAGCACTATTTAGTAGACACCTTTACAAGATTCATAATGTAAAAACCAACAAATATATTAGTAGAAGCATGGGAGAAAAGCTGTGCATGCAAATGAATGACAGCTGTAGGACTAGCCCATTACATAGGGCTCCCCTGATTGGTGTAAGCCACAGAGCGTGCGGAGATCCTGAATATATACATAGGGTTAAACACATTTAGCATTTCAGCATTTGACACTGATGTGACCTGTTCTATGGTAAATTGTGGCTTTTTTTCCTTCCACCAGTATTTCAGGCATATTAAAAGTATCTAACCTAAAATCCCCCACTCTTGACTAATGTGAGGCATACATTGTAATGTGTGTTGAATGGTCACTATACAAGAATGAGTCCATTTAATATATTTCAACAAATCCACCTCTTGGTAAATTCATTTAGGGTTATATTTGGGCTTAATTTTAGGGTTAATATTACATAGTGGTTGAATTTAGAGTTAAGGTTAAAGTGGTATATGGGCAGCATTTCCATGTATAGCATTTTTTTGCAAAATTGCTGTACATATGCCACATGTATACACTGATGTGTATATAATATAAGGTAAATTATGTAATTTGACAGAATACAGGTGGGGAAAAAGTTTTCTAGCATAGCTGAAACTAATACAGAAGTGCTTCAAGTTTTATTTCCACCATGACCACAAAGTGGCTGGTTCCAAAAAAGTTATGGTACTATGCAAGTCAAGAGATAAGGAAAAGTGCTTCATAAAATCAATTCTGAGGCAACTATGAAATTTTCTGGAAAAAAAATGTCCCTACATAGATTATCAACAAAATTTGAGTTTTGTAAAACAGCCAAACTAAGGCATGCTTGTGAAACTGGTTTGGAGGTAAAGGCTATGGAAGGGACAGAGCACAGCGGGATGTGAACTCTTTTAGGGAAAATTATGTCAAAACTACTCACTTCTCCAAAGTTTCCTACCCTAAATTTAATGTATTCTCTCAAAAGATGTATTTTTTTAAATAATGTTTCAAGAGGGGATCAATGTTCTTTCCCAGCAGATATGAATCATAAACAATAATAATAATAATTAATAATTATCCCTTATCAATCCCGCAAGGAGAAATTTGGATTTCTCTGCATTTTTGACCCGACCTATTTTATAGGAGCAGTGAGCTTTCAACATATGGCACGCAAGGAGGAGTGAGGGGTTAAGTGTCTTGCTCAAGGACACCTTGGCATGCTATATGCAGGACCGGGGATAGATCCTGCAACCTTCCAATTGCCAGACGACCGCTCTAGCCACTGAGCTATGCCGCCCCATCTGTTCAATTGGGATTTGGTGTTAAAACATACACACGAAACCCTGATAAACGTGGGCTTGACTTCTGAAAATCTCCTCACTGAACATATCAAATAATATTTACAACATGTAAGGGTGGGAAAGAAAGGGAGAACCTGTATAATAGCAGCAGTGTGCCCAGTAAAGTCCTATAGCAGGGCAGCAGAGGTCCAGTGAAGTCCAGCATGGAGAGAAACTCTACCAACCAGGGCACTGTCAAGATGGTACGCCTTCTTTGTATGCAATTACAAAGCACGGTGCAAAGATCCAGCACTGGAGCACTCTGTGAGCCAGAGAGAAAGTTAGAGTAACATTTTGAATGATAACATAAAACATATTCTAATGGATATATTTTGTCCCTTCTAATCTGTTAAAGATAGAAATTAAGTCGACTCAATTAAATCATACAATAGCAAAAAATAAGGACATGGGGTCAACTGATAATGGTGGATAGGATGATTGACCAATGTCTTGATGCATGCTCAATAATCCAGGTCAGAAAATCACCAAAAAGGGTGAATTAGATAAACAAACAAAACAGCACAAAATTGGTCTATACATAAAAAAGGTGAATCAGTTCATTTGGGCATAGTTTATCAAGAAACATGTTGTCACTCATACAGATGACATCTTCAGTCTGAGCTGACTGTAGGTAGGAGTTTCAGAACAGTTCAGATGCGTATTTTTCAAACACAGTGTCTCAGTCACTTCAAACCCCAAAACACACTCCACTAAAAGTTGGTGTACCCCAAGGATCAGGTCCCCTGGTACAAACAGACCAATTTAGTGTATGCTGTTAAGTTCCAGGATAATTGCCAGGACTTGTATATAGGGGAAACCAAACAAACGCTGGCCAAGAGGATGGCACAACATAGAAGAGCCAACATGTCAGGTGAGGACTACATCAATCTACAGGCTAGTGGCCACTCATTCAAGGATGAGGATGTGCAGAGCCTTGATAGGGAGGAAAACTGGTGTGAATGGGCAGTCAAAGAAGACATCTATGTACAAGAGGAGATGACCTTAATTGAACAAGGGGGGGGGTAAGAGTATATCTGTCACCATCTTACAATATTACAAAAAGAGGTGAATCCCATACCTGGATTGTTGATCATGCATCAAGACGTCTTACAATATTGTGATTGCAACTATTACCAATTCTCCGTGAAAAGTACGTATTACTATTGAAACTCCAGTCAATGGTTAACTTGCATATGAAACCATGGTTGTTTTCGGTTGTTATACAACTGTATTGTTTTTAAGGGTGGTGATACCTAGTCAGCTTAGATTGACAATGTCAACTGTATGAGTAATGAAAAGTTTAACCATGAACATGGGACATATATTTTAATTCAAATTAATTATTTTCACCTTGCAGCGGAGGGCTATAGAATTTTCCTGTGTCTCTGTGGATGGTTTTTCAGATGTTTGGTATGGCAGAAATGAGATGAAGCCCAGGAACTTGGCCAGCAGCCGAGCCAGGAGTAAAACTGAAGAGAACCGTTGTTTTTCATTCTGATGGAAGGAGAGAAAGTGAGCGTGCATCTAAATTAAAGAGCCAGAAAGAGAGAGAGAGAAAACAAAAAACAAAATAAACCAACATGTCTGCTTCTCTGACTATTGCTTACCTGCTGCTCCATGTCCCCCTCCCCTTCCTCTTCCCCCGGCCCAGTGGAGGCAGTAGGGCCCAAGATGGACACTTCATCCAGTTGAAGGAGCTGCTGGCACAGGCGATCCTTCAGATGCTGGTTCAGTTGGAAGCTGGGGGCACAGTGTGTAGCCAATGTAAGGTCCCATATAACCGACAGATAGTAAAACCTTGAGCACATGCAAAGTTGAAGCCCACAGCTTGGATGGGTTGTTCAGCAAGGCAGCCTTCAGCATGCTCAATGTGCTCTGTCCTGTTTTTGAGGAATAGATCTTGCTTTATGAAATCAGTCAAAAAAAGTATGTGCTGTTCCTTTAATCCTTAAGTATGTGCCGCTTTAATTCAGTTATATATTCTTTAATATGATGATACTCTTATCAAATTTGTACGATGCTCTTGGGGACTTTTTCCCCTACTTAATTTCCAATATGTTTATTGTTAGGTTGTTTAGGTTGTTTATGGTGAGCAACTCACTAAGAACATTCCTACCAATAGAAACATGAACTTGATATGCAGAAGCATGCCAAAGTACCCTGGGCCAAGACAATGTCCCCCTAATTGCTCTGCCTTGTGACGGACTGGCAACTCTCTCTC
>OMLC01043935.1:0-10086 GCA_900302585.1 Regalecus glesne
TGTCGTCTAATCGCTCCATCATGGCGCAGGATTGCCTCTAAACCCTTTCTTTCTCCTCCCCCATCCACGTGTCTTTATCTTCATTCATCCTCTCAGAACGTTTCCTCCTAATGGCGGCTGGCCGATCCCGCCCTGGCCTCCTCAGCAGTCCCTCTCACCCGGACACACACCTGAATAAAAGCCTAAAGACCGAGTTGCCCGCCCGGCCATTGTTCCTCTATGTGGTCAACCAGTGGTGGTACTGGCGGCCCTGTTTGTACGGAGGTTGACAGGAAGAGAGGAGCCGGGCCAATGTGGGATGCAGATGTCTGCCATAAGAGGTTTGGTGGGGGTGTGGCGGCTGTTCCAGTTACGCCTGTGTGTGTGTGTGTGCGTCTGTGCAGCCACAGACACGCACATGGGGGCAAAGGCTGGCGGGGCCTGAACTTTCCTGTTCCCGTCCTCCTTAAAAAGGATCTGATGTCTAATGTCTGGGTGGCATAGCTCAGGAGGTCAGGCGGTCCTCTAGTAGTCAGATGACCCATGCTTTGAGTCCTGGTTCATTTAGAAAGTGTGTTGAAGTGCCCTTGAGCCAAACATTTAACCCTTGCTTGCTTGGGACAAGATAAAAATTAGCCTGGGGGATAAATCTGGCTTACTTGGATTCTAAGGTCATTGATATGCACCGTCCCAATAAAGGAGATTATCATTTAAATCATTATTAGTGGGCTGCCAAAGCATCGTCTGCATATCTCCTCTTGAGAGCAGCGTTTAAAAAAAACTTTGAGCCTCCTGGAGAGAGGAGCATCCAAACAAGTGTCATCTGGGTTCTCTCTCCTCACTCCGCTCTCTCCGGTGGGGCATTAGTGGTGATCTGACGTTGCAGCTTCAATGTCAGCCACTTCCTTCCACAGAGCCTGCTGGAGAACGCCGGCAGATGTCACACCAAGCCTCACAGGCCCACAACACACGAGGAGTCCCACCAAGACAACTAGAATGCTGCAATTAACCGCTCGAATTTGCCATGATGGGAGCTGCTGTAGCGTTGCCGTGGAGACGTAGCTGGCGGTTACCTGCATTGTCTTTGGAACGGCAGTGGTGCAGCTCTTGGCACCGTTGCCTCGCAGCAAGAAGGTCCCGGGTTCGAATCCCATCCCGGGTCCAATCCGTGCGGAGGTCTGCATGTTCCTCCTGCGTCTGTGTGGGTTTCCTCCGGGGGCTCTGGTCTCCATCCTAAAGACGTGCATGTTGGGGGTTAATGCTCCTGCCTGTGCCCCTGAGCAAGGCGACAGGGAAAAGAACTGGAGTTGGTTCCCGGGTGCTGCAGAAGGTCACTGCTCCTATACGACAGGACGGGTTACATGCAGAGAAACCTTTTCGTTATACGTATGAACAATGGTAAATAAGTAAAGTTTATTTTCCTACCTGGGGCAGCACGAAGGCCAGGATGGATGAATAGGAACTGACATCTACAGAGCACAAGAGGGGAATACATGTTTTTTTTAAAACAACGACAAATCAGACCTCTCCTCTTAAGTCAAGACTAAAGTTAGGGATCCTATTTGGACCCGGATGGAGGGACTGCCACACGTTCCAGTAGAACAGAGTACCACTAAGCCCCCTCATGGGCTCAGCTTGATGAGGATCAGATGCTGAGGAATAACTGCCGGCTTATTTCTGTCTTCAAAGATGAAGACTGACATGCATCCACCAGCACACGCGGTGATTCACCAGCTCCTTTATTGTCTCTCCAGACCCACCGGCCTATGGCTCACACATGTGGTTTATGGGTGCGAGGAGCTCCAGGAAAGGATGAATAGAGGAGCGGGCTCTCTGGTGAAAAACCCAGGAGGCCGGTTAGTGGGAGGCCAGGTGAAAGGACCACTGTATACCAGCAGCTCCCATCCACATATTGCAGGAGGGCTGGCACAGATCAGGAGGTACGGCGGTCATCAAGTAATCGGTGGATTGCTGGTTCGATCCCCCGCAGGGAATGTGCCGAGGTGTCCTTGAGCAAGATATTGAACCCCTGGGATGGAGCGGCCGCCTGTCTGGTGTGTTCCCCTGCCTTTTGCCCGCTTGGCACTGGGATAGGCTCTAGTGTGGCCACGGAACCAGATTTCCGCTGAGCGGTTGATGATGGATGGATTGGATTCTGTGACACGGATGACCACAGGCCAATAACAATAACGGGTCTTCGCACCTCAATGAGATTGTGAGTTGTAACCACTCGGAGCAAGTTTCATTCAAAAGTTAGCCAGGTCTTAAAACCCCCACATGTAGGGTTAATCTTGTCATCTCCAGAGGGTCTCCCGCCCGGCCACCTCTTCTCCCTCGTGAGTCCATAATGGATGCCCTCATATGGCCTGATTTCCCCACTACTGTAGGAGAGGAGAGGACTGCTCATCAAAAGCCGTCGCCGTGCAAGGATAGTCTTGATAGTCTGCAGCTTTCATCCAGAGTGCCGGGCACGGCCCGTGTACATCTGCAGCGTGTCATGCCACAGCATGGGGTTTGATGGCACGCTCCCAGGCCAGGCTGGCACAGGGTGGAGTATGGGAGGTCAGGACTTATCCTCTCCTCCATCCGTCTGACTCGACGGATGGAGGAGAGTCGGCCAATGTCTGCCCACGAGGGAGGGGACGGATGCGTAGAAAGGGCTGAGCTGAAATGAATACTGGGAGAAGTTAACGGGAAGAAGGCACGCACGCCCCTGCAGCTGGGCTGCCTTTCCCCAGTTAGGAACCTTGTAGAATGCTGGCAGATACTGGTGGAAAACCAAGTCCCCATCAGGCCTTGGAAAATAACTGAATGTGTAAAAGGCCGAACGACTGGGCCAAGAAACAGCAATCTGGGAGAAGCTGGGCAACAAGTCTTCCGTTTGGTAGCCAAACAATACAAGAGCATCTTGACCATACGGCTTGCTTTGATGGGTGAGAACTGCTGATGAGCTTCCTCCTCATCCACTGGACTGAACGTCTAAAAAACCAACCAAAGTTTTAAAAAAACAGGAAAAAGGCAGGACGGGAATACTTCGAGAGACCTCACTCGTACATGCATGACCCTTCATCATAATCACCCCATCAGACACATCAGATCACAGAAGACCACGAGTAGCACACAATCTACAGCGTGACCATAGCATGACCACAAAAGACCCCATGACAAAGTCTATGAAATTAAGAACATTTTAATGGATCTGGAGAGCAAACAGAACAGTCGACTGTAGGGCACACAGACAGCGATCTCTCCACAAAACAGCATCACATCAACATACATTAAAATAACCAGTAAAAATTCATAGAAAATCTCTTAAAAAATGGGGGGGGGAGCAATGCATGAACCCGATCGATAAAATCTACTCCAGTGGTGGTTCAGTTCTCAAGAAGCCGACTCCTCCACCCTTTTAAACAGATGGTCAGACAGAATCACCTGGTAAAATAACACCTCGACAGTTACATTCGACTCCCCACAGTATGGCTGAGTTTCTGGCATCACTTCTGCTCCACTTTGACATTTATCTGCTTTTTAGGTAGGGGGAAAAAAACAACAAAACTCAAGTTTGTGCTTAACCGTTTTGATGCAGGCAACAACTGATCGGGGGTTCTCAAATGGTCAAATACTTGTAATACCAAGCCGAGACCATCGCTCATTGTATTCAGAACCAGCGACTGTAACAGTAATAAAAACGTAGCCCTGGAAACTGAACTTAAATATAGTCATCGAGTCAAACAAACCTCATCTCCAAATAAGTCCTTTGGAGTTGGGTTTCCATAAGTGCCATGTCTTCTGAGCAGCGAGGAAAAATGGGCTTTCACGATGGTAGGATCTACTGAGCAAACTCAACATGCCTGGGGGGAAAAATTTGAAACCAAGACAATGCAGAGACATTCACTTCTCTTTATTCCCACAGAGCCGACTGGCTGGAGATACGAGGTTCCACTCAAGACATCTGCACTGATCCTGAATCAAATTTCTCGACCGCATCGGCAAATATTTCTTCCCATTTACACATGAGGGCCGACTTGAGATCAGGTACGGGGAGGGTTTAGATGCAGCGGGTTTAGCAGTATCGTCCTTGCATAGGAATAAATATCGCATGAGACATCTGACAGCATCTCAGGCTCCTCTCGGATCTCACATCAGGACATCATGGCAACGTTTAGGCTGATCGCCAACAGAGACGACAACAAAAGAGAGAAGAGAGCATGGCCAGGACTTCAGCAGCTGCTGTTGGAGTCTGCTGATCTGGGTGGTGGCACACACACACACACACACACACACACTAAACAGTTAACGCATGCACCCCCATGTACTTGTTTCAGCAGTTTTCGGGCAGTGCTCCAGTGTGCCATATCCTCAGCAGAAGGACCGCAGTGTTTTTTATAAAGCCAGTATTTATGACAGCATGGTTAGTACCATACAGTAATTACAGATGGCAGCGTACTTGCATCGACACACACACACACACACACACACAAACCTACGAAACTCATGCACGCACAGATACACCCTAAATATACCGAGCTGACTTCATGCAGAAAGACAGACAGACAACTTCTCGCCGATGCCAACAGGCATGCGTGCAGACGCCTTTCTCAGACTGGGGTTGGATATGGAAACACACCCTTTAGAAAAGGTAGGGGGTTTTTTGCTGGGTACGGAAGACTCATCGGCGAAGGATCGACACCCCGCTGTACTCTCTACGGTTAGAAGGCGACCTCTTTAAGAGATGTGCATGTAGCCAACATGTGCCCGTTGGGGATAAGTGTGAACAAAGGGCCTTGAGATGTGTATCTGTGCCTACTTTTGTCTAAACGACAAGTAAATCATACATGTGTGCCCATGAACATGCAAAACCCCTTCTCCGTGGAAAACAAACACCCGTGTGCAAGATGCATGCATATGACAACCGTTGTTGATGAGGGTTTGATTTGGTCCATTTGAACCATGAACCGGTCTACACAAAACAAATCTGGTGGGTCAAAAGCAGGGCTGAAATGACAAGACTGACGTGATTGGCACTTTGACACATACAGAAATACAATAAACATTTCAACACTGTATATCAAGGTAGCCAACGAAGCAAAATGTGTAAATGCACAAAGTGTTCTCAGTCTGGAACCGTCAGAGAGAATGCAGTACAAGATATCAAAATCCAAACCTTCCCAATGCCAGTCTGGGCCAAAGGACTTTTGTACCTCCCCGTAAATATAAAAAAGAAGGATCCCTCCTGGATCTTTGGAATTTCCCCAAGATTCCCTTTAAGGATGACGGGTGTGTAAATAAAATCATATGATGTGTAAAGTTGTGGTGAAAAGACAGAACACAGGCATAGATGGGTGCAAATGCTGTACTGAGCAGCTAAGTTTCCATGGCAGCAGCAAAAGGCCAACAGTTGAGTTGATGTGTGACATCTAAGGGTGTGGCAAAGGTAAGAAACCCACCATCCTCCACAGCATCTCCCTCAATCCAGAAATACAAGCAGTCTGTCCAATCAAGGGGGGCTTTAGCAAACAAAATCACCCTCGTTTTCATGGGGCTGATTTACCAGAGCAAAAGAAAACAAGCAGATCTCAGAACAGATTTACATCCAGCCCCCATAAAGGCGGGAGAATGGATCTGGATTTGGTTATTGTTGACCCTAAATCTTGTGACCAAGGGTAAAGTTCTGCACAGGGTTTAACTGGACCGGGAGGGCATATCTTCCAGTAGTTGCTCTAATGACTCCGCCCCTTCTAGTTTAGGCTCCTCCTTCTGCTGCAACTTTCTCTGTATTTTTTCTGGCGGCTGCACATCTTCCTGCATCAGTTCTTTGGCCAGGATGTTGGTCACTGCATTCCCAGCTCTTCGGTGGTTGGCTGAGAAAGAGAGGGAAGACAGACAGAATCCAAACATCAGAGCTCACATGAAAACAAAACTCACAATCCAGATTTGTGGGTGTAAGACAGGACGTGACGCATCACTAGCTGACGAGCATGCAAGGACGCCTCCGATGTGTCAATCAGTCAAAACACGAGGCTCTATGAAGCCTTTCTCACTGCTAGGAAACAGAGGACGTTGGTTTAAACACTGTATAGGCTGGGTGTTCAGTCAACTCGTACACGACCAATCAAACGTGCACATTTGTAAATGCGCATTTCAGATAGTGAAGCACAAAATGGATGTCTGGCTGCTTCCCTACACAGGTAACACACATGCAGGCACACGCATGCTGCTGTGAGTCGTAATGTGTACAGATTGGTGTGACATACGAAGGCTTGGGGCGGCATAGCTCAGTGGGTGGAGCGGTCGTCTGGGAATCAGAAGGTTGCAGGTTCGATCCCCGGTCCTGCATATAGTATGTCGAGGTGTCCTTGAGCAAGACACTTAACCCCTAACTGCTCCCCGAGTGCCATATGTTGGCAGCTCACTGCTCCTATACAATAGGTTGGGTCAAAAATGCAGAGAAATCCAAATTTCCCCTTGCGGGACTGATAAGGGAATCCTTTCTTTCTTTCTTTCTTTCCTTTTCTTTCTTTCTTTCTTTCTTGTGTCGGAGTAGACTTCCAGGGGTTAGAGAGGGGAATAAAAGCAGAGAGGTTGTGAGAGATATGGGCGAGAGGAAGGAAATCAGGGGGTAATGAAGACATGGAGGAACCAAGGGAGGCGTAAAGTGGAGGCAAAGAGAGAATGAGAGGTACGAAGAGGAGAGGTTCACTCTATGGGGAAGACGAGCCAGAGATGAGAGAAGGGTATGCTGAAAACAGAAGAATGCAGGTGGAGAGTGGGAGTCCAGGAGGGCTGAGTGATATGAAAAGGGAGGATTTGACACAAATATTGGCAAAGAAACATTTTCATGGTGCACACTGAATGCAGTGAGGACAGAAAGAGGGTGAGAAGACAGACTGACAGAGAGATGGACGGATGTGCAGAAAAAGTGACAGATTATGCCCATAGGATGCCATTGTCCTCATCCTGCTACCTGCTCATTGTTATTTTACTTCCATCGCCCCCTCCCAAGCAGCCCCGTCTTTCTCTCCCTCCCCGCTTTATAGTTTCCTGCGTAGGACAGCTGTGCGGCAGCAGCCATTTTGAATTATATAGGTCAATGGGAGATTGCTGTTGTGCACGCGGGGTTGGTTTTTATGAGTGCGTCTGGTGTTTTTGTGGAACTGCTGGTCAAGCAAAACATATTTGAATTATGTTAACAAGACCAATGTCCACACTTGTTAAAATGTGTGCGTTATGTGCAGTCAGACCCACAACACTCAGAATGCAAAAAGACAAACCCGGACATGCAGACGAACCATGGAAACAGAAATACAGATGGCACACGGTTCTGATGGATCCAAAACAAACAAGGAAACACACACACACACACAGAGTTACCGGGCCGGTCTCCAGGACTAGCTGTGACAAAGACAGGATTGAGTCTGGAGGAGGAAGAGGAGGAAGAGAGAGGTTAAGGTAGCTGTTAACAGACTTGTCTTCTCTAAGCCTGAGAGCTCAGCTGGGCTGATCAACGCAGGCAGCTGGGCTGTCACATTATCACCTCGGATGCTTTCCTTGAGCCCCAAACAGAGCTGCCCCTGTTTCTCATTCCCACACAAACACCATTACATCCACACATCAACTCACTCTATGATCCCCCCCCTCCTGCACACGCCTCCCACCTGTGAACTCAATAATTAGATGTTACGTAAATGACCCCGTCAGTCTGCGTAGGCATGAGGACGTCTGAGCTTGTCCCAAAAAAGCCCAACTCTCTAAGAATCACTTCAGACGCCGTCATCCTAGCAACTCCACTCCTGTCCACCTCCCTTCACTTTTGGGAGGGAGGAGAGAGAGAAGAGAGAGACGGGGAAGGGTGGGGGAGTCAGGATTGGATATCTGCTCCACTAGAGCCGACAAGGGAGAGAGATAATTTTAGACTGAAACCTTGGGATTAAAAGGGCTGGAGGAGAATTTCACAGCAGTGAAAGCTGCTTGAGAAGAGACTCACTTACTGCATGCTTTGACAGCTCTGAAAGAACACATCACTTCATAGTTCATATTAGACCAGCACAGCTAATGCTCAAGAAAGACTTATCGGCTAATGCTTAAAAATGATACCATGTCAGTGGTAAAGCGTGCACTTCAAGAGCTGACAAGCCAGAAGCTGTGATTTTGAACCCACTGTGGGAGTCAGGAAGGGCATCTGGCCTTGATCCCCTCAAAGTTCAATCCAAGTCCGAGTCCACCTCTACAACATGGGGACCAATTGTGACCTGTAAAACTGACTGCTCATACATTAACAGTAAAAATGAAAAGCTTGAAGAAGCTTTGTTCATTTGTCACTGTACATACATACGACAAAATTATAATGCAAATGCACAAATTCATTGTATGTATAATTATTGGTTCACGGTCTTTTTGATTACTAGAAATCCTTATCGCCTCTGACAAAACCATTCTAGTCGGCCCCCATCACAGATTAAAGTGTCCCAGATGAGAGACTCACTTGTGTTCTAACCAACTGGATTCCTGGAAATGAAAAGGTCTCATTACAGCAACTCAGTGCTGAAAGCGATCACAGCCAACACTTCTCACAGCATCATGGGTCCCATCCAGGAACATAATGGGCCATGATTGTGACCCCAGCAGTGTTTTCCATCTAACTGGTATAGAGCTTCGTAGGTGCTCCTCGTAGGAACGAGAGGGCTGACCCACAACAAAGGCCATCTTTAAATGTTGTGTACCGGTGGGGGTGAGCGTGTGTTTACACATCCAGCCTAGACGGGGTCAGAGACACTAGAGAAGAGATCATCTGCAACACATTACACCCCAGGAGTCTTAATAATGACTAGTTGATGAGGAAAATTAGTGAACCCCTTAAATGTTCTTACAGGAGAAAGAAAATTCATCCCCTAACACAATAAAATTATTGCTTTCCAAGGTAATGAGGAATTCAGCTTTGCTGGTGCCGTTCAGGGTGTTTGGCAACAGGCATGGGTTCAAGTCCATGAATACTGGGCTGGCATCCAGAGCGTTAACTGTGCCTCCTTCCATAGGGTTGGTGGTTGTGTCAGGAAGGGCATCCGGCATAACACTTTGCCAAATCAGACAACTCTAAAGGCCCATTTGTACATGTCATGATTAGTCCCCACATGGACTGAGATGGACCATGTGGGATTTAGGCTGGATGGGTTCAAACCTGAAACTTCCCCCTCGTCAGAGGCACGCTCTACCACTGAGCTACCACAGCCCACTACTACCCTGCTGACTGCTGACACAAATTAAGAAAGGTGGGAGACTTACAAGGCAACAATTAACAATTGATATCTTCCTGGTTTGATTGTGGCTCATTTCTGACTTTCAATAAAACAGTTTGAGAGCTCAGATCATCTAGGACAATGACTCCTATGGGGCTCTGCACACGCGTCAGCATGGGGCACGTTTCAGAGACTGGATGTAGTCAATCTAGCAGGCAGCCATCTTAACTATTCTTGGTTTTTTTTAATCAGTCAAGCAGTGACCCATATACAAGAGAGAATGAAATGATGGCTGCACAGCAGCTCTGGACAGCTGGGTTTGGGTTGCATCATCGTGTCCTTTGTTTAGCAGGAGCTCATGTCGCCCCCCTGAGGCTGCGGTGGGTACCACAGTACCACACCTATAGTAAAGCACTATGGGAACCAGGGATGTTATTTGGCATCCAAACTTACAGCAAACAGTGTGTGTGTGTGTATGTGTGTGTGCGTGCGCGCGTGTATCGGAGAGCACAGACATGTTTATGCATGTCTGGTGTTTCAAGTGTGTGTAGCCTATTGGCTGGTATCATCTCAACGTGTATTGAATGGGATTTCATCTCTCTTAGACATGATCTGATTGTTGCATGTGTTTTCTATTGGCCTATGCCATCTCATTACGTGTGGCTGTGCAGACGTCACGACCACGTTCCTTTCAAAGGGATATTTTCTTGTTTGTGATGCCAGCGTGTGCCTCTGTTGTTGCTAGTCCTTTATCTCTGTCCCTCTGTTGTGATTGGTGCTAGGTCAACTAGCCATTGTTGTGATTGGTTGTTCTGGCTAGGGTCATGACCCGGCAGATGGGGTCTATTGAATGCCAAGACACAACGTGCCTCTG
>OMLC01043938.1:2901-13707 GCA_900302585.1 Regalecus glesne
CCTCGGCAGTTGCACGACATTTATTGTGGAAACAGCGAAGTAAAGCGAGAGTCGTACTTGGAAGAAGGACCTGGCATCTGCGTAATCACTCATTTGGAACTAGCAGGGGGTCTCTGGGATTATTTTCCCCAAAATAAAAGCTCATGTCCGCAGATGCATGTACATCACGAGGATCTACACTTTATGACAGGAAATATTAAGAAAAGATGGTCAACTACAGGTCTTGTTCCGTCAACCTCTCACCCGGGATAGAGCTTTGACCTTTGACTCTTGGTGGGGAATGCACTGCAAGTGGGAAAGGAAAGCCACTTTACTCAGTCATGGTGTCCCAACAGTGAAATCTGTCCACTGCATTAAACCCATCCTGTTGTATAGGAGTAGTAGGCAGCCGCAGCACCCAGGAGGCAGCTAGGGGTTCAGTGTCTTGCTCAAGGACACTTCAACACATGTTCTGAAGGCTTTAGGAATAGAACCACACATCTTCTGATTTCTAGATGACCCACTCCACCTCCTGGGCAATGCTTCCCCCAGGAGATGGCGAAAATGATAGAAGCACAGCTGCTGCTATCCAATAGGATGGGTTAAATGTATAGCAGTACAATGACCAAATGAAGTGGCTCTCCTTTGCCATCACTGGACACTTTCCATCATTATCTTGTTCAAGGGACATTTCTTATTCATTCTCCTGGTATAAACACAGCTAGACTAGAAAAGTAACATATAAACGCCCATTTACCATGAGCAGGATGGACATGGGTCAAATTTAGTTTCTGCACATGGGAAATAAATTTAAAACCTATTCGGTTAAAGACTATTCACATCCCCCCCCAAGATCACTTTAATTCCTGCAATGCCCAGTCAACCAGTGGGGTTCAACATGGGGTCTCCCACTGGGAACCATTTATGTCGACCATCACGTATAAGATAAATCAAGTAGTCGTTAGAGTACCTTTACGGTACGGCGCCATCATGTGGACGTAAGCTGAATAACTGCATTAAACATTTTGTAAGAATGCCCTGATGCATGCTCAATAATCCAGGTCAGGGAATTGCAAAAAATAAAAAAGATGTTGAATCGGTTCAAATGGATCAGAAGTTTACTCCGAAACGGTTCATCACTTAAACAGGGGACGTCTTCAGTCTGAGCTGACTGCAGCATCCCCACCCTTATAAACAATAGTGATACCACACAACAAAAGGCTGGTTTCATATGCAAGTTGGTAATGGACTGCACATTCAGTGGTAATGAGTATTATTCACATAGGACAACATAGTCACCTGTTTGAGTGGCGAAACACTTCTGGATAAACTTCTTATCCGGTTTGAAGTGATTCACCTTTTTTGTGATTCATTTTGTAAGAAGTCCCAAATAGTTCAATCGGTTCATCTGGACACGATGTTTATTGAATCATAAATGGTGGGTCCAGATGAACCGATTAAACCTCTTTTTGATTTTTTTCCCTGGTATTACTGAGTATGCATAAAGACACTTGGTAAGCCTCCCACAACCTTGTTACACAATCCACTGTTGAATTCCTCACAGGCCTCCACAGAAATTATAAACACCTTTAATATCATGACAAAACACCACAGAGGATACATCGCACAGGAACACGTCATTTTAAGTCAATCTGATGAGAAACAGATGGTGACAGCGTCAGAATAATACCGCCTGAAGTGAACAGAAAGAACCCAATCTGTTTTAAGGACAACATGTTCTTCCAAGCATCAGAACACATTAACCCCATTGCTTTGAAAGAAGCCCTGTTGAAAGTAGTATGACAAAAAATAGAAACCCAAATTTGTCTCTCCATATGTAGGCCAATAGTTTCCAGTGGTTCTGCCAGTAACTTTTCAGCACCCAACACCTCTCACAGCAACACAAACTTATGTTATTATTAAAACAGACTTTTGCTTTAAGATTAAAATAGGGTGTGTAATCTGTCCCCAGAGTCTCTCATGCACATGCGTGCACACACACACACACACACACACACACACACAAACACAGTAGTCAAGGGTTTAGAACCATAACTTCTTGCCTAACTGTGGTTCATGGAGTTCGAGCAATTGATCAGTAAAGCAGAATACATTACAATTTATAGCCCTCTGTTACTGTGACACTTAAAAGGTTCTATGTTTTTGCTAAGCTGATGCAGCGTGACTAAAACAAAGTAACCACACAAGAGGTACTGAGGGAAATTGTTAGCACAAACAGCTACATTGCGAGTAAATGTGGCATGTCTTTTCAGAGCGTTTGGCATCTTACCATGTGACAAACTGGTGTAAAAGGAATTTTATTTATTATATTATATACTAATTATATTTATAATAAATTATTATTATGGGATTTTTCTGAAATTACAAACAGAAAACAGTCGTTGAAGAATGCCACAACGCTGTTCACTCCATCATATAAAATACTTTTCGCCAGGAGAGAAGTCACTTGACCGTTTGTCAAATTGTTGCATGTTGCTCAAAACATTTCAACTATAATGCCCAAAAAATCACCTCATGCATCACCTCCCTAAGGTATTCTGTGAAATATTGCTAGCTGAATCTATGCTTTGATACTGAAAAAAATAAGAGCGAGGCTGGATCTCTGCATCAGAGAACTCACCTTTCTTTCACATTTAATTTTTGCTGTACTGATAAAGAGTGCAATAACAAGTTTACAGAACAGTTACCATTACTTTGCCCCACTCACACCTCAGTCATAGTGCACTGTCCATCAGGGCTACGGGAGCGCATGCCGAGTGCTGAGCTGGAGGGTCCACCTCTTGGGGGCATCCTGTCTAGATGAGTCTCCCCTAGCTGGCCTCCTGAAAGTCTCTGCGCATTTCTCCTCTGAGATACTGATGCAGACCCCCGTCGTTCCCAGCCATGACTTTCCTCCTCACTCCCACTACTGCCTGTTACATATTCATGTGCCTGGCTACCATTCAAAGCTGTCTCCTCTTCATCCTCGTCCTCTTCAGGCTGGCTAATTAGGATCTGGGAGAGAGATTCTTCAAGGGATGGGGGAGAGGGAGGTGGAGTTGTGGTGAGTTGCCCCCCCAAGACTGTTGGAGGTCTTATCGGTGGAATAGATACCATAATTCCAGAGGCTGCAGATTGTGACTGACTAGTCATGTCTGCCCCATCGGCTGAGCTCACACGCTCTGTTACTGCTGGAGGAATGACTGGTAAAGCAGAGATAGGAGCAGGATCAGGGTCAAGCCTCAGCCCCGCAACCCCTTTTTTAGATATACCCACAACATCTCTCTTCATCTTGCGTCTGCGGCCATGCTCGTTTCGACGATACTGCACCATATCTTCCAAGTCCGCCACATACAGAAACCCTGCAATCAACATCTCGGTACTCTTCCGGCCCTTGGCTAGGGCATCCTCGAGCTCACGGCTGGTCCTTTCATCATACTGCCACCAACCATTGCGTCCTTCATAATACCAGGCATAGTCTACATGGGAGCCACCCTCCATCCCTCGTCTTACCCCCGCTGCTGCTGCTTTCAGCTCCTCGGGGGAAAGGAGCGTTGGCCGCTCAAGAAAGTCCTCTGGAACTTCCTGTCGACAAAGCGCACAACGCTTGCTTTGCCAGGAGGCACCTTTCACGCAAAGGAAACAGAAGACATGGTGACAGGGGAGGCATACGGGGTGGACACAGCTCTGCAGACAGATTGCGCACTCTGGAACAGGGCGGCAAGGGGCAGAGTCAGTGTTTCCTACATCCTCTATCAGTTTAGTGGATGGGTCGACATTTGCTGAGCAGTCCACTTCTCCACAGCCTGCCATACTAAGGGGAGAAAAAATGCACAATGATCAAGTGACGATAGCAGAACCAGTCTCTGATGCTTTCCGGGTCAGCTCTAACGGTCTTGTGATCTGGTGCAGTTACCAGGTGACATGCACCAGTCTGTTGACAATGTAGAGTGAATTTTTCAAATAACAATAGCCAAAAGGAAGCTGTCCAAAGTGACGCTTTAACTTAAAAGACCAGCCTGAATGGTGGTACATTTAAGTATCTAAAACCAGATTATTTCCAACTACTCGGTATATGTGAGACATATGTTGTAAGGCGCTTTGAGTGGTCACCAGACTAGAAAAGCGCTATATAAAAATGAGATAAATTTACTACGGCATGCTCACTTATAACAAGCTGTATAGAGCAGAGGGCCTGTTTCTGCAGGCTGACACACCCACTCCTGAAAGCCTTAGCTAGCGTTGGCCTCCTTACCACCGAATGCGATAGCAAAAGTTAAATTGTTCATCTGTTAAATAGAGGAATATTGTAAAAATATGTTGAAAAAATATTATAGAGAGAATGCTTCATATTTGATTATCAGAATGGTTAAATATCAACCTAACGTCATACGCGTAGAAGCTAAATGTTAGCCAACTTTAGCCAACGTTAGCCAGTCACAACCACTCACCTGAGAGCCATGTCACCTTTATCCACGTCCCCGGTGCTACCATAGACAGCTATGCATGAAGTGTCAAAATGTAAATTAATATCTTAACACTAAAAACAGAATACTAAACGAAATAATGTAATAACTGCGACACAAACAGAAGAGACGTTGGGACGACATGTATACCTTTTTCCAAACAGTGTTGCCAGAGACCTGCGTCAGATTATTTTTAACTTCAACCAATCAGCTGTATGTGAGCCGCTTTGTCACATTAAAAGACACACCTCCGTCATGTTGGTTCACAGACTGAAAAACATCTGAACCGCTCTCCAAACACTTCAGCGTCAATCAACATGTGTAGTAATTTAGTTTTATTAACAGTTGGAGAAAAAAAAACTTTATTCCTTTACGCTGCCTGTGACAGATGACGTGCTTCCGGAAAGTCACTGGGTCAGACGACATGCGCGGAGTTGTGCTTCCTGTATGTCCACCGTTGGACGCGCTTGTGTCCGTGAAAAAGATAAAATTTAGTTAGCAGAGACGGTTTTAGAGAAGCAGAGAAGCCCAGTTCAAACCGTGTTGTTTTAGTCGACTGTGTGTGTCTTTATGGAGGGGCGCTGCATGGTGGACATATGGGCAGAGTTTCGCTCTGCGTCGTCCACGTTGTGTACAAACAGAAGGAGACTCCTGTTGACCAGAGAGGCGCATGTGCTGTTATGCTGCACCAACGAGCTCCACTTATTCAACACCCAACACAAACATGTCACGGTAAGCCTTATCTATCTATCTATCTATCTATCTATCTATCTATCTATCTATCTATCTATCTATCTATCTATCTATCTATCTATCTATCTATCTGTCTATCTATCTGTCTATCTGTCTATCTGTCTGTCTTCGGGAGTGATCCCTCCTTGAGATTTCTTCATATTTTTCTCCCTGTTAAGAGATTTTTAAGAGGAGTTTTTCCTCATCTGATGCCAGGGTCTAAGGACTGGATGATGTGTAACTGTAAAGTCCACTGAGGCACATTTTAAATTTGTGATGATGGGCTATAGTAATAAAATTGACTGTGTCTGTGTGTCTATCTATATGTATGCCTCACATTCAACTCACATACATTCACATGCTGGTGGTGAAGGCTGCCATCTCTTCACCCCTACTCTTCTGGTCCCATGTAAAGGATATATCGACTAATTGAATTTTGATCTAGCACAGATTTTACTAATCTAATCCACCACTTTGAATATATGCCCTAACCCTTTTTACAGCACATATAACCTACCTAGAACTCAATGCTGCCTCTTCCTGTCTCGATGTTAGCGTGGCATCGACAGCTCTGGACAGAAAATATGATTATACTGAGCTACATTTCCGAATGGCCATCTAATCAACCAACTTGCATTTCTTTCCTTTACATCCCCTCTCCAAAGAATGATGTTAAATTTGATTGCTGCTGTTATTGGTGTTTGATTTTCATGACCCTAACATTTCAAATACTCTTGGTTTTCCTTGTCATAGGTCACTTTACAGTTTCCTTGGCCTGTGGAGGATCTTGTTCAGAGTCATGATGAGCATCTGCTCTATGCTGCCTGTCAGAATGGAGTTTACTGTGTGGACTTACTTCTACTGTTGAGGTGAGTGAATGTGTGGATTTCCAATATTTAATGTGTCCAACAGAAACAGCAGGTGGTGACTGGTTAGACTTGAAGAATAGTTTTCCTGACTTTCTCTCCCACTATAAATACTAATACTAAATAATCAATTAACTCAATACTAATCCTTTACTTCTTTGTTCTCTAGGGTTGCAAATTCATCAGAGGACCAGTCATCTACTCCAGCTTTGCTGGTGGTCCCCTCAGACTGGCTGATTGTAAGGGAGGAGGCTGTATGTTCAGTTCTCCTGATTGATGGCTCATCTCTCTTAACTCTGTCCAATAGAGACTCTCTATGGTGGTTCACTCTGTATAAAGTCACAGAGTCACAGCAATCAGCAGAGAGACTTGCCCAGCTCCAGTTCCCAGTGGTCTCTGCTGATCTGCATGGTGACATGGAGATAAAGAAAAGGAGTACATGCAGGAGGACCCCTCCTCTGATTTGTGTCCATTCTAGTGATGTTTATTCATCTTCCTCTGGGATTCCTTCATCCACATCCCCACCAGGTGACGATCATTTCTTCCTGGAGCCCCTCCTCTTCAAGCTCCTGTTTGGGTTTGATGCCGCTCTTACCAAGTCCCCTGTGATCGTCTGTGGCCTGCCTGATGGGCGCCTCGTCTTCCTCCCTGTGCATCTCTTCACATTACATGTCAAAGTCCTTCACAGTCTCGAGCAGCCAGTGGTGTTCATTGCGACGTGTGCTACATCAGGCACTTCAGGCCCTCGACGTTTGGTTGCATTGGGCAGTGAGGGAAGGGTGCTGGTGGTCTGGGCCAATGGTGGGGGGTCAGAGATTGCAGGGAAAGTGACTAGTTTTACGGAGGGCTGTGTTCCAGGCCCTGTGGTGTGCGGGAGTGTGGATAAAGACTGTTTATACTACAGCCGTGGATCCGACCTTCTGGTTCTGGATATGAATGAGGGACCAGCAGAGAGATCAGGTCAGGCGTTGGATAAGGATATCCCAGCTGCCCTCCAGACCCCCATCAGTTTAAATGTCTGTGGCATTGTTGCCATGTGCGGACCAACACACAATACCAAAGGTTAGCAGCCTAAGTGCTATTTTCACACTAAAATGCATAATACTGAGTTTAGAGTCACGAGGAGTGACTAGCTCTGGAGGTCGGATCTGCCACTCACAAAGTCTTTCTAGTGTTAACTCTGAGTTGTCTTATTTCTCAACAAACTGTTATATTGAGTTGCTGTAAGCAATGTGATTTATTTCTTCCTGTTGTGTTTTGCTGTGATGTGGTTTTTCTGCAGATGGTATGCAACTGGTTGGGTTGACTAGCACAGGACGACTCCAGAGGATAAGCCTGCCAAAGAGGAGCGAGAATGGAGGGTTACCCAGCATTCCCTTATCACATGTGGGCCAGAGGATCCGGGACCTCCTGTCTGCGATTGGAGATGTGTGTGAGAAGTATGTTCACCTCCTATACAGGACTGTCTCATAGGACTGGCTGATAATGATAAAATCACATATCAGGATATTTCTGATTGAACACCTCCATATAGATAATGTGGTAATATTGAGTGGACATCTATTGGTGCTTCTATAAAATATTTACACAGCAGGGTATGTGGATAGATGATCATCAGTAATGTGTATTTGATGACCAAGCAGGTTGAAATTCATTGTTCTTGTCACTGTGGAATAAGTTCAGAAAATGGCCTCACTATACTGTAATGCAGCCTTTAAGACCAGGGAATTACAACATGTATGTACCATTACCAGAGCCACAACACATCTAATCTCAGATCAACAAATCTGTAATATCCACATAGTGACCAGATCTACCATCTGAATGGTTTTCATGTACAGATTTGCTGTGGGTCCATAATAATTCCTCTGGTTTTATTTCAGGGCATCTGTTTTGAAAAGCAGGATCCAGTCAAAAAGACAGCTCCTCGGGCACCTGAACCAGGTGCTGAACATCAGCTGCCTCCTGCTCGCCAATCAGGAGGGAGAAAAACTCTCTGCTGACCAGGAGCAGCCAATCAGATGTTGTGCTGTGCCGACTTGGAGCAGGATGCTGTGTAGAGACTCTCTTAACCTGACTTGTATTTTGGGGAACTGGAGTCCTTTTGTTTTAGAAAGCGGTTGGATGTTCTGTGTCACTGTTTCTCCACTTTCATACTGTCTTACTGCGGGAGGAGCAGGAAAGCACAACACAACCAGGACCTTCTCCTTCCCCGTCCAAAACCTCCGCTCAGGGGAAAAATTTGAGGTTACGTTGCCCCTCACAGCTGCAGAAGACACGTCTTTCCCTGTGACAGTGAGCTGCTCGCTTGTCTTCTCTCTGAAAAGCATTCTGAGAGAAGAGGATACGGCCTGCCTATTGGACAATGGGAAGACGATAACATCCCATCTGGGGTCGGATGAAAGTCATGTTAGTTTGCTGTTGAATACTCAGACAGTGGATTGGTTGGATGCTCTGCAGGTTAGCAAAGCAACAAACAACAGTTTCACTGCCACCACCTCCACGAATTGTGTTCAACCGCTTTCAACCCCTAGTTGGTTTACAAGAACTGGAATGGTGAAATTAGATGCAGAGAATCCTTCCAGCACTACGAGACAACAGTATACAGCATTTATTAGAGTTTCATCAGACCTGCTGAGTGCTGCCTTGGTGTCAGAGGCCTCAGATGTGGACCACCAAGGGTCAAAGGTAACTCCTCCAAATCTGTGCGTGACCACATTGGACTGGCTGCTGTCCCGAAGTTCTGCCGGAGTGGAGATTAGGCCCCAAGCAGATGTGAAAACAAATGGCAGCTCAACAGTCCATGGCCGAGGGCCAGGAGGACACCCAGTCCAACTGACTGTCAAGCAGGTATGTAGATCCAAACTTTCTTGTGTGTTTGTGTTGTATGTTTGTTAAATATTCTCATGTTCAGGGGTCACCTGTTAAGGGGTCACCACAACAGATCCTTCATCTCTTTCTGTCCTCTACATCTTCCTCTGTCACACCAGCCACCCGCATGTCCTCCCTCCCCACACCCATAAACCTCCTCTTTGGTCTTCCTCTTGCTCTTGACGGGCAACTCCATATTCAGCATCTCTCTCCCAGTATACCAGTATCTCTCCTCCACACATGTCCAAACTATCTTAGTCTTACCTCTTGCTTTGTCTCCAAACCATCCAATCTGAGCTGTCCCTCTTGTATACTCATTCTTAATACTGTCCTTCATCATATAGCTTGGTAAATGTTACACATTCATTGTAATATGCTTTAAGTGATCGTTAGACTAGAAAAGCACCATGCAAGAACAAGTCTATCATTTATTCATTATTCCCAATGTAAATCACAGTATCTTCAACTCTGCTACCTTAAGCTCCACCTTCTTTTTTTGTCTGTGCTACTTTCTCCAAACCATACAACATAGCTGGTCTCACTACCATCTTATAAACCTTCCCTTTCACTCTTTCTGGTACCTTTCTGTCACACATCAACCCTGATACTCTTCTCCACCCTGCCTGCACTCTCTCCTTCACCTCTCTTCTACACTCCTCCTTACTTTGAACAGTTGACCCCAAAGTAATCTTGGTCATTTGTGTTTTGAATGTGTTGTTCATTACAGTGAAATGGGCATTTACAGTTTGGCCTGTGTGATTTCCAGGTTACTTTAGGAGAAGAGGAGAAAGGGTCTCTAACTGTGGTGGAGCTGCAGGTGGAGAGTTCATCCATGACTGCTGTATGTGGGTTCCACCATGCTATCCTACACCGTCTACAGGTACACACACACACATATCACATGACTACAAACAAGGAACTTTTTATGAACACCTGTGATTTCTGGTCAAAACCCCATCATGTATGTCGTGGCTCAGTCAGAAAAAATTAACTGGTTTACATATCAGTTATAGTCCATGTTGTGTTCCTGTAAAGGGAAGCAACTAATATCAAACCTGTAGATACAAAAAATACACAATAACAAGTGTTAAAAGCCAAATAATTACTTTTTATTTATGCTTTAATATTTTAAGTTTTCTACTCGGCTTGTTCTCTGTGTCCAGACTCTGCATCGTAAGGCTCCGGAGAAGAGTGGCTCCACCAGCAGAGGGCAGGATTTGGGTTTGAGACACGCGTTGAAGCGAGCTGAGGTGAGATCTTTTTCATTCTGTCTTGGTCACATTTGTTTAATTTGTGACATCTCCCTGACCTCCCACACCGCTTCTTTTACCATCAGGCCTTGTTGCAGCAGATCCAACAGTCAAGGATCTCGGAGGCCTATGGGACTGACCAGTCTGAGAGAAAGATGACCCAGTCTCTCCTCAGCGTCTACCAACAGCTCAGAGAAAACCCACTCCTCATTGCCTGATACGTCCCGCTGAAGACCATCTCTCCCTGGAGCACAGGAACTCTTTCTGCCATGAGAGGAGAAGTAGGTGGCTTTGTGTTGCTCCTCTGTGTTTCTTTGGGAAAACAGAATTTTTTACATTTAAACTTTTGTAGTTTTATAATGGATTTACTTTATTCAACTTTTGAGGTACTGTATATATCATCTGATATCTTCTGCTTTACACTATGAATAATATATTACATGTGACTTTGAAGAGGCCACATCACATCATTACTTTGCTGGACAGCAGCTGTTCTCTGAACAGCTGTTGATATCATGAACATTTCCATGTAGTCACAACAAAGTTGAATCAGTTCCTCTGAACACAAAGTTTAGACACTGGATGCTAAAAGTTGCGTTCGTGTGAACTGATTCAACCTTCTTGTGATTTCCTACCTGGATT
>OMLC01043943.1:0-10509 GCA_900302585.1 Regalecus glesne
GGAGTTGTTACGGAGTTGTTTGCACTTCTGTATACTTTCCAATTAACTAGTCAATAATTCTCTGGCCCAATAGGGGGCAGCATCTATTAGAAGCCTCTGTCCCCTGCTAGCATGACAAAGGTAAACATCCCTTTGGATTATCTTTCTCTCTTTATTTCCCACTTTCCCTTCTCCTTCCTCTCATCCCCTATCACACACTCGGTCTTGATTCTGCCTCAGATGAAAGCCTCCCCATGGCTTCTTTCTCTCTCCTGAAACGGTCCAAATGAGGAGGCTTATCTGATGAGCTCATCCCCTCCTTCAGACAGACACACACGTACTCACACAATGACACACTCATGCTCTAATGTGCAGACACAGACTATGCATCCACACACCCACGAATATACGACCACATCCATAGATATCTAAGGATGTGAGTGTGTGTCTTACAGCCTTAAAATCTCACGCAGACCATGGAAACATATGAAAAGAGGGGTACACAGTAAATAAACACACCCACACAGACACACATGGAGTGCCTGAAGGCATAGCATACATGGTGGGGATCTAGGGGCCCGCCATCCGGGTGTCGAGTGGTTGGCGTCGGGTCCCTAGGGATTGTAGGCTGACTGATGTTAGGTTATTGGGCTCTGGCCTGTGATGTCTTTTGGTCTTCTCAGTGGGGGTTTGCGGGGGAGTGTGTGTCTGTATGATGGCTGTTATTAAACAGTAATCTTGACAGCTGTTGTAGCACCAAGGCTCCCTTTCTTGGCCTTGGCATACTGTCTGTCTTTTCACACTTCCCATTCTTGCTTCTAGCACAGCACAAGGTTGTCTGACGAGGGAGCATGCTGGATCTACAAGAGACCCCTTATTACCAACTCATATGAACTTCCTCCACTAAACACACACACACACACACACACGCCACAATGAGTAAGTGCCATGGTACGTGTGATAAGGCAGTTACCATTGGGGGTGCCGGTATAGACCTGGTTGGATGAAATTGGTGTGCATGTGTTAATAAGTCCCCTAATTTAGCATCAGAATTAATGAGTTGGGGTTCAAAGGGTAAAACGTCTAGCTGTACAAGGCACATACACTCTAACACACACACGCACAGAAGTCCTCAGTCTGTACCTGCAGCTGGCTACTGATTGAGTTGTGTTTCACCCAAGGGACCCTCTCAATGAGGGAAATGTGTGTTCCTCGTACTAATTACCCCCCCAAACACACCAGCATGCCAAGGGTGCACCCCTTCTTTCTTCTCATTCTTAATGGGAACAAAGATACTGTCATCTTGTCTTCATCTCCATATATTCATATATCAACTCCTGCCTCCCTTACTGGCTGTCTCTCTGCATGTCTTCCAGAGCAGGCTGTCCCACTCTAGCTTTCTCCCTAAGGCTTCCCCCCTCTCCCTTGAGTACCATGCGCAGGAGAAGCCCCGGTTTTGTCCCTCTGTCTAGAACCTATCACCAGCCTCAAGGGGAAAAAACTGTAATGATGGGTTCACCAAATGTGCTTACTGGCTCATGTCCACACCCATATTGATGGATCCATTCAAATCTTTCCCTTTTCTGTCTCGTTCTTTGTCCCCATCAATTCTTAGCTAGAAGTGACAGGAAAAACAATGCTGCCATCTGTACCTCATATCATTAACATGCCCTCCATCGTCATTATCCTGCTAAATATTTCAATATTATTTCTGTCTGACCTCAACCACAAAACTCTGTATAATGTAGTGAGTGGATTTGCATCATATAACATATCTAAGAAAAATTGACAAGGTGTGTACCTTCTCTAGCTGTATATGTTTTAAGAGGTGCTGTTTCTGCTCAAGTGTACGTGTATGTGTGACTGTGTATGCATGTGGATATGGCAGGATGTGTGTTGGAAAACTAGATACTCTGCATGTAACTGAGAAGTAATTGTGAATTAGATTTGAATACAAATATTAATAGATGAGCAGATTATATATTTGTTGGTTTGAATGTTTTTAAAATATGTTTTAAAAAACATATTCCTTTATTGTTGCAAATATTGAGAAAACCTGTTCAACAAATCAGGAATAGACTGCAAATTGGCACTAGCTTAAAATTGATACGATTGATTTTTTTGGTAAACAAAAAACAGCTTCTTTCCCTTTTAATAGTGTTGACAGTGAGGTTGCAAAATAGTTACTTCAAAGATTTATTCATATATAATTAATATTAAGATATTAAGATATTAATATATCTTCTGTACAGTATTGAAATATTTCCTGAATGCAGGAATTAACCTCATGTCTGAACAACTGTCATGCATGCAGGATTTAATCCTTACTAGTTGCATCCATTGCAACTAGTAAGGTGACTGAGCACCAAGTAGTAATTCTGACAACGGATATATGCAACTTTCTCCTTGCATCACATGGCCCACGGCTTCATGTAGTGACAACCTTGTCTGCCTTCTCCGTTCTGCTCTTTCATCAGTGTTGTCGGGGGTGCCTGCTAGTGCTTGGATCAACAAACAGCAGACAAAAAACCCCCAAAACACACCACAACCAAGAGTCCAGCTATGAGGGATGACATGAAAATAAGGTGCTAAATAAATAGCATGCTAGCATGTGTTACAGTTAGCTGGACAGCCGAAAGCATTTACTTTTACAAATACAGATCCATAAAAAGAACTGAAACACAATCACACATATCCTAAGTGGATAAAGAGAAAATTAATGAGATGACAAATGCTGAGGGTGGAAGTCTGGTTTGAGTGATAGACGGGAGATGGGATGAAAGCTGAGTGATAGGAGAAAAACATGGGCTCTCCTCACTTTTGCGATTAACATTTTATTCCTCTATATTTCTTTATGGTCCCTTCATTTCTCTCTTTCTGCACTCCTTTTCTCCTGCATTGTATTTTTTCATACATGCACTTTCACATTAAGCACCAATGAAATATCATGCATGCCCACTCATTGCAGCAGTCATGTTGTGCAAGACTGGAGATTAATGTGGCCCATTTCTCTTCCTTGTGTGTGTGTGTGTGTTTAAGATTGAAGAGTGTTCACGCAGAGGAGTATATTAAAGGACAGGGTCAGTGGATATGGTTGGACAGTCATGTGTGCGTGCGTGTGTATGTTTTTGAAATGGGTTGGCTGACTATATAGCTGCTGAAAGCTGTAAATGTCTTAAGGTCCAGAGGATAAAGTATCCAGTCAGGCCAGGTTGACAGATTTGCCCTCAAGAAAGGTTGATGTGTGTATTTGTGTGAACGTCTGTGCTTGTGTGTGTTACTAAGGTTAGTAGTTATCAGGAAGGACATGTCTTATAAAATGTTATATGCAGAATGTATCAGTTTGTAGATACTGGATCAGTTAACATGGTGCCAATGGAAGTTATAAAATCTGCGATGGTGACCCTCAGAAAAACAGGAAACAGGCTGAAAGAAAAATATATTAAATTTGTGTGTGTTAGTTTTTCTGTACTTTTCAAGATTTCAGGTTAGGTTATTTAACTTCTGAACTTCCATGTTCTCTGCTGCATCATATTACCTTATAACTGTATGGTTGTCAGCTCATTTTCTGATCCATTCTGATCCATAGTTTAATGTCCAGTCTTCTCCACACTTTCTCTGATACATTATTGAAAAAGGACATGACCAGAAACGGGGGTTATTCTGTCATATCCCTTTCTGATTGTCTTATAGAAAGATGTCTATTTTGTGTTTCCCTTTATATTTGCACCTGTAACCCAGCGGATTGTTGCACGCATTGTTTAGATTAAAGTATGGATAACAAGTCACATGATTTCAAGATTTCCTAAATGCATACGAAGACAGCCACATGCATATCTAGTTCTGTTGTAATGCGGTGGCTTTTATGAGATTTTTGAAATAGTTCCTTTTTTTAATGGAGCAGCTTTTTGGTGGAACACCAAAGCAAAAAGGGAGACTGGCATGATATTTTCATTCTGTTATTTTCATACCACTGGTAATCATGTTAGTCAGTTTGTTATATTTGATCGGTAAAAACTGCAAAGTGAGGTAGTTTCTTTGAAGTGAACAAGCCTCTATATCTCTCTCCATCTCTCTCTCTTTCTCTCTCTCACCCCCCAATCAAGTTTCCGAATTGTTTGTCTCTCCACAGAAGTGCTCTCAACACTGCTGTATGAATTGCATTTAATTATGACCTGCTATGTCAGTTATTGTTCAAGTCTATTAAATGGACAAATCTATCGGTGCATGTTCACAGTATTATCAACCCCTTTGAGTCATAGGTACATAATTTGTGTATCAGTCCTTTTATTTTCTTCATTTGTCAGTGTAGCAAATAAACCCCCCCTCTAAAAACAATGCCCATTAGAGAACAAAATTAAGCGTAGTTGCTGTCCTACCACCAAAGTGTACTGAAGAATCTTGGAGCTTTATGTGTAATTCCTAAATGGTGTGCTGCACTTTGCAAAAGGACGTGTATACATATAGTTTTTGAGTCTTGTTGGCTCTGTGGGTAGAGCACACGCTTGGGAATCTGGCATTAGCGGATTCGTATCTCGGCAAATGGGATGCATTCATTGCAAAGCCCTTTGAGCGGTCGTCAGACTAGAAAAGCACTATACAAGAATATAGAAAGTACTTTTTATTGTTCTCATGTAGACTAGTCACGTAGACTTGGAGTTGGTATTTATCTCGCACAATGAAGGACACATAGGCACATGCACACGATGACACTTCATCCACACATGTCCTGATTATTGCCTGAGGGAGTATGTCTAAATCTGAGGTCATGGTTCTCAGCAGGAAACTGGGGGATTGCCCACTCCGAGCAGGGAATGAATCCTTATCCCAAGTGAGGTAGTTCAGGAATATCAGGATCTTGTTCTCGAGTGAGGGCAATGTTGAATGTGAGTTGGACCGGAGAATTAGAGCTGCTGGAGTGGTGTTGTGTAGGCTTTAAAAGACTCTTGTGATAATAGTACATCTGAGCCAGAAGGCAAACCTCTCAATCTGCCAGTCAATCTTGCTTCCTACTCTCACCTATGGCTATGATGGTTGGGTCATGACCAAAAGAGTGAGATCACGGATGCAAGCAGTGGGAAAGTTTTTTTCTCAACTGGGTGGCCGGTGTCTCCCTTGGGGTAAGGGTGAGAAGTTCAATCATCTTTGAAGGACTCGGAGTAGACTTGCTGTTCTTTTTGGATAGAAAGGAGCCAGTTAAGGTGGCATCCAGCAAGGATGCCACATGGTTGCCTCCCTAGTGAAGTGTTTACAGGGATTTCCAGCTGGGAGGAGGCCATGGGGTACACTGAGTAATAGGTGGAGGGATTATATTTCCACACTGTCCTCGGAAACATCTCGAAATTCCCAAGTCAGTGCTGGCTAATGTAACCTGTAAAAGGGAATATGGGGGTCCCCTGCTGGAATTGCTGCTCTGCAACCTGACATCGGAGAAGCAGATGACAATGGATGGATGGATGGATGGATGGATGGATGGAGCATGTCACTGGTGACATGCTTTCAGCATTTCTGGCACCACTGGAATCATATGCTATGTGTGTGTGGTGTGTTAATTAGGTTTATGCTTTCAAGAGGTCCTTGTATTTGCTGGCACCTTATTGCCTCCATTTCTCCTCTTGCCTCTAAATTTAAACTCATTCTGTACTATTCTCTGCTCTTCTCTCTCTTTAACATTTAACTCTTCCCCTTTTCTTTCAGTCTTTCATCTGCTCATGGCTTATATCTCTCTATTCTCCTTTCTATCTCCTGGTGTTTTCTAAATATCCTGTGTTGTTGTCAAGTGCTGAGTATTTAGGCATTGAGATCATCGCTTTAGTGATATTTTGCCACAGTTCCATAATAATTTTGCTTATTGAAATATCAAATAATGAGACTTTCACAATTAAATTAAACATTTCATCGGGTATGTTTTCTGTTGAGGTCCCTGTGAGACAGTAAGTTAACACATAGAAATCCATGAGCACCACTAATGTGCTAGTATACCAGAAGCAACGATCTTTAAATAGCACTGTTACTGTTATTTTGTTTTGATCATTGATTTGCAGTAGTTACCAATGACCAGATACTGATTGAAAAAACAAAACAATACTTAAGGTAGGTTAGTTACAGTAAATGTTTCAAACAGTCACAGAGCCAAACATTCTTTATACTTAATATTCTCAATCTTTAACATTTTATGAATGTGCAAAATATGATTTTGTATAGGGTACTGAAAAACCTTGGAATACAATTCCAGTGCTTGCCCACTGAAATGCTGCAAAATATTGCTTTCAGAACAATATAGTGTAGAAATTCATTTAAAAAATATTCAGATTTGCAACTTTTGTAAAATACTTAGTCTAGGAAATAGCTTCATGGATTTTTTTCCTCAGGGTATTTCAATTACTCTTTCCAGTTTTCTATTTTGTACAAACCTATACATGTGATTTTGAAGTATGTTGCAAATCATGTTGACGATTAAATGTGTTAATCTTTTGTATGATTTACATGTTGATTTGAAAAAAAATATTACACTGGCACATGTATAATAAATGGTACAAGTGCAGGCCCATTAATTATGCAGAGAGGCGTTATAGACCTTCAGAAAAACTGCATTTCTCTCAATGTCTTAAAAAAACTTAACCAACCAATGCTAAATTACAGTCATTTAATTTTAACATACGTAGTATGTGTAATAGCATACCGAACATAAACTCTTTATATTGCAATCCCCACTACATATTGAAAAAGAAATGTTATGATGGTATTCTAATGCAAGTTAATACGTTTTTCCATCATTTTAAGGGGGCATGGTGTCATTCTTGCAATACACTTTCTGAACTATATATTTTCCCTCACTTTTATTCTATATCTCATTACTGTTACCCCCTTGTATGTTTCTAATTGGTTTTCTCCATGGAACTTATCTACCATTGCTGCGATCTACCACCTTGCCTATACACTTATTTAGTTAATAAAACCATAAACAGCCCATACATTATTATTATTATTATTATCATTATTATTATTATTATTATTATTAATTGGAGCCACTCAAAGAACAATTGCCAACTTTGGCCAAAATGGATTCCTATCAATCTGGAAAGATGGTGAGCAGAGGAGTATTTATATGTTTCCCTTAATCCTTTGCTATTGTTTGGTGTTCATTGAAGAGAATGTAGACAAAAAGCCCCATCATGCGTGTAGCACATAGCCTGATCAGACACGGATAGGTGGTGATGTTTTTCTCCGGGGTGTGGATGCATTTCTCCATGGGATAGTAGGTTTGTTGATGTTGAAGAGAGAGGCTCCAATGCCCCTCATGGCCTTCAATGTGTTCACCACTGCTTAAATAGATGTGATGTGATGATCCATGATGGTTGTTACCTGCAGCCAAGTACCAGCCCAGTCTGTTGCCTGCCTGTGGACACTACTATATGACAGGTACTTGAGAAAGCTGCGGAAATACTGCAGGGAAAGTTCCGTATAGCTGCTGCTGGATAGATCTGCTAGGCTGCTGTTAGTGGCAGGTGTTGCCATTTTGGAGTCTATTATGGAGTTCAGCTAGTTGCTGCTACATGAGAGCGTCACCACACACAGGCTAAAAGTATGATGGTGGGTGTCCATTCACAAACAAGCAACACATTATCCCAAACCAGGAGTACAACAAGACCACCAGTTCTCCTCTTTCATCCTGGCCAGACAATCTGACTACTACTGGGGTCAATCCAGCTGAAATGAATATACCTAGATGCACAGACACATACATATTCACTTTTATCAAGCCCACGCTTTAGACTAACTTCTGAGCTGCTGTTTTGTGGGATTTGGTCCTCTTGCTCTTTAGTTCATGCTGGAGTCACAGGGCGGGTCAAGTGTTGGCATCAGGGAATCTTTTGTTTTACTCCCATAGCTCAGTGGGTAGAGCGGTCGTCTGTCAATTGTGGAAGGTTACAGGTTCGATCCCCGGTCCTGCAGAAGGGTATCAAGGTGTCCTTGAGCGAGACACTGAACCCATAACTGCTCCCCGAGTGGCATATGTTGGCTGCTCACTGCTCCTATACAATAGGATGGGTTAAAATGCAAAGAAATCTAAATTTGCCCTTGCAGGACTGACGAGAGAATATATTTATTTATTTATTGAGTCATGGTATGTACAGACATCCAAAGTGTCACCACACCAGAACAAACATGAACACCAGAACATAATGTTTTAAAAAGCAAAAAACATCTGGCCTTAATTCCTTAGGCTCCATCTAAGTATGTGTCCACCCTGTGGGGCTGGACAGAGGAGATCAGCCAAAGAAATGAACAATGAGCAGTTTATTATACGTTGTAATGTAGCATCTTTGCTTTTGTATTAACTTAGTTAGCCCTGAAATCCTCTGCTGTGTATCTTTTTTAGTGTAACACCTCAAGATTTTCACTGACCCCATCTGACCGCCCCTCCCACACGCACACTCTCACTCACACACACCACTGATGGAGCCCTGCTATGGTCTCTGCTATAAGCCTGATGAGTGATGTTACACAGCCAATATGGTAATCTTATCTCTGTTTATGTTAGTCTGTTTGTTTACAAGCTGTCAGCCATTGCTAAATCTACACTAAGCTCTCTGGCTTGGTTAGCACATGGTGAGGCTGTCGTGATTTCATTCATGTGTTTACCATCCAGTTGTCCACAGGTATAACATAAATCTCATAACTTTCGAACGTACCAGAGCGTATTGGCCCGATTGTTTCTTGGCACAGTGGTCTGCTAGGGTAATGAAATGTTGACTGAGACATCCAAACAAAGACAAGAGGAGAAAAATAGTTCTAAATTAAAAGGATTTGGTTTTGTTTAAGTTTTCCTAAGCCACAGTTCCACTGGGTTAGATTTCTTTGTAAAATTGCGCAATTTGGCAATTTTTTCTCTCGGAATGTAGGACAGTGGGTTCATTACACTGCTCTCAAGAGCATAGGAACACATCGTTTGTGTTTGCTTTTGGGATAGTACTCCCCTACACAATTGTTCTGTTGTGCAACAATATACAAACACTTTGGGTAGTACTTTATTTTTTTCTTGACATCCCATATGTAGTGCGTGCGTGCGTGCGTGCGTGCGTTCGTGCGTGCGTGCGTGCGTGCGTGTGCGTGTGTGTGCGTGCGTGAGCGATGGAGAAAGACTGTTTCATGCACACCAGATAATGTTTGTCAAAACGTCCTGATGGAGGGAGCAGCTCTCGTTACCAGACTCTTGGATCCTGTCAATTACACAGCTGTTTCATCTGGACTGACCTTCCAAGTGTTTTAAATTCAGTAGGATGAACGTAGGAATCTACATGAAAGGCTAACTATTGTGAATCCTTTCCTCTAGTTCAAGCATGAAGTACTTTTTCCTTTAACATGTAGACCTTTGGTTAGTATTTGCCACACATATGCTATCATCATTGCCTAAGGGAGCATGTCACTTGGTTTGACCTGTGTAGTTTTGGTTCCAGATGTCTCCAGCTGGCATCGGCAGAGACACAAGCTGTGTGTGTGTGTGTTAATTTAGA
The DNA here is from genome assembly GCA_900302585.1 of Regalecus glesne. Taxonomy (NCBI): domain Eukaryota; kingdom Metazoa; phylum Chordata; class Actinopteri; order Lampriformes; family Regalecidae; genus Regalecus; species Regalecus glesne. The sequence continues at coordinate 9,498 of OMLC01043943.1, forward strand.
TTTGTTCTTCCAGAGTCACTTTGCTGGCACATTATTTTCTTTCCTTACTCTTAATTTCACCCCTTTCCTTCCTACTCTGTACTCATTTCCTTCTCTTTAACATTTCATTATTCTCCTTTTCTTTGATACGCTCACATCTCTCTTCTCTCCTTTCTGTCTGCCAGTGTTTTCTAAACATGCCGTGTTGTTGAGCGTTAAGCATTTAGGCATTGAGACCCTTGCTATTGTGTAAAGACAAATTCTCTGGCCTAACTCCCGGCTGCTTTGTGCCATAATGCACCCCTGGGGGGGACGAGGAAAGCTTTGCATAGCATCCTCAATGCCTTTGTGTGTCTGTGTGCATATATAAGGGTGTTTGACACTCACGTAGAACTTGGGAGTCAAGTGATAGTTCCACATAGTGTGCAATTGCACACACACATGCAAGGTTGGCCACCATCAACTATGAATCTGAATGGGTGTCAGGGATAGTGTAGTGGAGCTGACGTTTCGTCATTCCCCTCGTTCATCATTTATATGGCAGTTTATTCTTCAGCACGCACAAGGATGTTCCTTTGTTTTGTAGTGTTGAATTATTCAGCTGCTTGTTGTGATGGACGCCCATGATAATGAAGGATAGTAGGACACAGACCAACATTGCCCTGAGTGATCTATGGGGACGTTTCTTCCGCTGTTTACCACCGTGATGTACATATATGTCTCCCATGGCATATTACTATGAATCATAGACTTGCCTGATCATGTGCTGTTAAGAGCAGCAGTGGTGCAATCAAAACAACCCTTTGTCGTAGTCCATAATGACAACTAACAGGCTTTTGTGTCCTACTGCACTTGATATATGTGTGTGTGTGAACATTGGTCTCGTCATCATAATGGAGACTAGATGGTGCAGCGGTGACTTTTCATGGCCCTGGCCACTAACATGGAAGTTCCTATGACTTAGTTCGAACCCTTCCAAAATTTCTTCTTTTATTGGGGGGCGGGTGCACCTTTTAAGCACACACTTAGCCCA
>OMLC01043944.1:0-10320 GCA_900302585.1 Regalecus glesne
ACATTCAGTAATGTCCTGGGCTGTGCACATAACCCTACCCAGGGCCTTGTGGTCCTAACTGGTACAGCTGCCATACCAGGTGGTGAAGCAGTCTGCCAGCAGGCTCTCTATGGTGCCCTGGTCGAAGTCCCTGAGGATTTGGGGCTTCAGACCAAATTTCTTTAATCCCCTGAAGCCATACAGATGCTGTTAAGCCCATTTAACAACAGAGTTGGTGTGGCTAGTCCATGTCAGTTGTTTGTGGATATTAACCGCCAGATATTTGAAGTCGTCCACTCTCTCCACCACTATGCCTCTGATAGTGACAGGGAGCATGTCTATGAAAACAAGTTGCGCTTTTGCCCGTGCACTCTGACCAAGGCACAAACCATGTGAGTTCTTTGTCATGAATCACTACCTTGTCTATATTACCTCAGATGCCCCAGCCTCAGGTGCTTTAGTTAATTAGTTTATTTGCATTTGGCAGACACTTATCCAAAGCGACCTCAACGTGTATATTCCTTGAGGCAATGCAAGTTCTAAAATAATTATGGTTTTCCCTTATCAGTCCCACAAGGGGGAATTTGCAATTCTCTACATTAGACCCATCCAAATATTTGGGTGCAGTGAGAAGCCACCATGTGGTACCCGGGGGAGCCATTAGGGGTTCAGTGTCTTGCTCGAGGACATCTCGACATGTGTTCTGCATGATCGAGAATTAAACCTGCAGCCTTCTAATTGCTAGTCAACCGCTCCACTCACTGAGCTCTGCTGCCCCTAAACCCCGACGCTATACCCCCCGCTTTACACCCACTGCCCCTGCAGTCACTGCAGTGCAGCTGCCACCACATCTTGAATCATGTTAGTTCACAGATGGTCGACATCTATCTGCACAAGTGCAGCGCGATTTCAAAGAGAAGAAGAAGACCGCTCAATTACATGGCTGCTAACTGAGTGCCATCCCTGAACACAGAGATGGTGATGGTGAAAATCATGGCTATTTTCCCCTTAACTTAAGCATAGCTTTAAATCCAGGCTTCGGGCAGTGGCCTCGTGCAGCTCACTGCTGCCACAGTATCAGCTGCTTCTTGTCACCAACACCCAGGAAAAGAATGTCTGCCGGCTGTAATTTGCTGCTCATGATAGTTTTGGTATAATTATGGTAATGCTGCAATGTCACCTTCCATCGGGTGAGGTCTTATCGGTCTGATGCAATAGACCCCTCGTGTGTTGGCTACACAGTGTGAGTATTTGTGTCTCTGATACCCTCCATATGGTGCGGTGAATCAGAAGGGCCGATCTTAATATGACCAGGTGACTTCTTCAGTCTGAGCCCTGAAGAAGTCACCTGGTGAGTGAGGAAACGTTTCCAAATAAACTTCTGATCCAGTTGAACTGATTCAACTTTTTTGGTGATCTCCATACCTGGATTATTGAGCTTCCTCTTGGAAGAGAAGGCTTTTCTCCCTTACATCATGTTCTCTGTTTTTATGTCATCATAAAGACAGTGACCTCTGCCCATCCTATAGATAGAACATTACGTTTTCAACTGAACAATATAAGAAGAAGGGATGTTTTCTAACTTTTTAGGACAAACACCTACAGGTACAGCGTTTATGTGTGTGCCTCACATTGTTGGCTTCACACTTGTGCATCTGCAAGTCTGCTTCGATGTCTTTCTCACAGGCTTGTGCACCGAGTGTCCCCACTTTTTGATTTGATTTTCATGACTATCATTATCCAAGCACATGACTTTCTACCATGCCCCAGCTCCCGCACCGAGCCTCCTGCAAGGGCCATTTAACTCTGGGCTTCCTGACTGCACCAGCTTTTCATCAGGCCACATTAGACCCATTATGGACAGTTATCTGATTCTGATTAGGGAGAAGGTCAAAGTGTGCTACTGAAATAGGGCCGGCGGGGACATATTACACAATAATACCAGAGAATGGACATCTGACTGACCTTTATGAAATGGCATACGGATTGACCGAGTCGCTCACCGTGACTGTTATTACATAAAAAATATCCTCTTAAGTTATATTATGGCATAGTATATATGTATATAGGGTGGAATTGCTCAGGAGGTAGGGAGGTTGTCTAGTCATCGGAGGATTAAGGCTTCAATCCCTAGCTTCTGCGGAAAGTGTTTCAAAGTACCCTTGAGCAAGGCACTGAATTTTGATCTTATTTTAGAATCCCTTATCAGTCCCACAAGGGAACATTTGTAGTTCTCTGCATTCAACCCATTCTATTGTATACGAACAGTGACCAGCCACCATGTGGCAGTTGGAAAGCAATTACATGTTTGGTGTCTTGCTCAAGGACACCTTGACATGCTTTCTGCAAGACCAGGAATGGAACCTGCAACCTTCCAATCACCAGACGACACCTTCATCCACTGAGCTGCACCAATCTATGAATCCTTACCTGTTCAAGCCATGAGATGGAATGGTGACCTCTTCAGGGTATTTCTCTACCCATTTCCCGTTAAGCACTGAGATAGGCTCCAGCACGACTCCGAGACTCAACTTCAGATTAGCGGTGACGATGGATGGATGGATAAATGGATGGATGGTTGAAATTATGATACAATAGCGGAAGATGATCTGCTCTATCTTAGCATGCAGAAAAAGAAAGGCTACATGTGAGTTGATACAATGTGTCCGTCAATGAATATCACATTCCGTGTTCGTATAATTTTTTTTAAAAAAATTAAGCGCAACAATAATAATGTTTTCGCTCTGTTACCGTGCATCCTGCATCTCTGAACTGAGCACATGTCAAAATGAGCCATGCTGACGGTGACAGTGAGACAACCTTCGTTCTGAAATGTGTCATCGACACATGTGACTAGGATGGGCATAGTATGGGGTGGCCGGGCTCCTGAGGTAAGGTGCTGGCCTAGTCATCTGGAGGTCACCAGTTCGATCCCCTCCTATTTCAGAAAAATGTGTTGATCTGTCCTTGAGCAAGACAAAAAACTCCTGACTCCTCCCCAGGAGGTGTAGCTGTTCACTGCTCCTGAACAACAGGCTGGGCTAACTGTAGAGGATACCAGATAAAGGCTCTCCTTTATCCTCACAGGAGAAGATGCTGGTGTAAACTCTTGGAATCATGATACAGGTCCACAGAGTTCATGTAAAATTAGTTGATCTCCATCTGTGGTCAAACAGACTGCAAAGCAAAACATTTATTGCATATAAGTGATTAAGAAAGTCCAAAATATATGATGAAGATGACTGCTCTCTACCCAGTGAGCTATGCCCCATCCATACATCCGTCCACTGTCAACCACTTATCAGAGGTCCGGTCATGGGGAACTGGGGCCCATCTCAGCACTCATTGGGCGAAAGGTCGGGGAAAATTCTAGACAGGTCACCAGTCCATCACAGGGCAGAGCAGTTAGCGGAAAAGGGTCTTGCTCAAGAGGACTTCAACATGCTTCTCTCCAGTTGATGGGATCAATCCTGCCACCTTCAGCTCAGCAGAGGACCACCCTACTTAAACATCTCCACTCAGATTTAAACATGCCAAGATGCAATCCCTTCTTTAGAGACCGAGTCTCCGTAATGTGGTCTTCCGCAGTCTCTTTTCTATATATGTTTCTGTCCTTTCAGGGACCTTTCATAAGCGCTCCCATTATTTTGAAAATAGGCTTCTCACCATTCATTGATACTGAGGTTGTTCTTAAAAAAATGTGGTGAATAACTGTCTTTTAACAGCCAGCATTAAGCAATATTCCATTTTATGTTTGAGTTTTATGAGGGCAAGGTATAGCTCAGGAGGTAGGGCAGTCATCTAGTAATCAGAAAATTAATGTTTTGATCTCCTTAGCACAAAGTGTGTTGAGGTGTCCTGAACAAGACACTGAACCTCTAAGTGCTCCACTCATGAGTTGGAAATCTGACCTACCCAGGGTGCTCCCCCTCCTTTTCCTAAATGAGCACTGGGATCCCAGGTGATGGATAGATAGATTGATGGATAGATCTACATAAAAATAATGTTAAATATTGCATAGCATCAATCTGTTCAGTTTAGCTGCCTCAAAGGTTTGGGATGATATTTCAGATGTCAGTCTTCTGAATAAGTTCTGGGATCACATCTGCCTTGAAATACAACTGGTATATATATGCACTTTGACAACTATATACACGAGAAAATAATGCAGGATCCCTTGTGCATACAAGAGGTATGTGTCTGATAGTACGGCACAGCAGTATCACCTGGCGTGCATTGAAAGACAGAGGACTATTAGGGTGTGGCAGAATGATGCAGAAGGCCAGGATGGTGTTTGGTATGGCTGAGTATGGCACTTGCATGGCCCTTAGCATATCTTGGTGCATGCTCAGTAATCCAGGTAGGGGAATCATGAAAAAGGTGTATTGGTTCAACTGGATCCGAGGTTTATTCAGAAACGTTTCATCACTCTAACAGGCGACGTCTTCAGTCTGAGCAGCCTGACGTTATAATGGTGGGGATGCTGCACTCAGTCAGCTCAGACTGAAGGCGTCACCTGTTTGAGTGATGAACATTTTCTGAATAAACTGTCTGATCCAGTTGAACCAATTCCTCTTTTTGACACACTTTAGGATGTTAATAAAATGGGGATTAAGATTAAAATGTGTAGAAAAATGGTTGTTTAAATGCTGTGAAATAAACGGTGAGTTAAAAAGTATGGTGAATGGCAGATTTCACAGGGTCAGTACTGTAGCATAGGTACCCCGCTCTTACACTAAACACGTTGGCATCAGAACCACTGTGGCATTGCATCACTGTGTGGTCAGCGTGGATGGCCGTGAACTATAATTGGGCAACTGCAGAAAAACAAAAAGAACAAGGCTGAGAGACAGTCAGAAAAATGTGATTTAACCCAGCCTAGTACTACACCTCAAATGTTATCTAGCATTAGTAGTGCTTGCATAAGGAATATTAGAAATAATAAAAATGAGCTGCAAAAGACAACCAAAGCAAGTTGCCTTTACTGTTGGTTATGAGAATAACTTTTCATGTAACTTTGCCAGACCGTGAATGGGTTGATTATTCAATTTCTGAGGATACTCATTTCCCTTTCCGACATTTTGGGGGCTGGTCACGTGGACTGGGAGAGAGGAAGAAATGAATGGAAACCATCTAATTTTGTCATTGTATTCATACGATGACATTTGTCTCCTGCATTTAACCCATCTTATCATATGCATAGGAGCAGTGGGCCACTGCAGGACCTGGGGAATAGTTATAGGGTCAATGCCTGGCTTAAGGACACTTCAAAGCACTTTCTGAAAGGGCTGAGGATTGAACCAGTGACCCTCCAATTGCTAGATTCCCCGCTGTATCCCCTGAGCCATGCCGCCCCAGAAGAGAAGAGAAATATGGTCATTCATAGAGGGAGGGGGTTCTTCTTCATCTTCTTAGTTTCCTTGGTATCCAAAATTTAGCATTATCCCCACCACTGAAATGTAAGAACTTCACAGTACTGATTATTCACATTGTACACCCAATGTGATCCCATACATGACATCTATTCCCCAACCCACACCCAGTCTGAGTTGATGCAAATCCCTCCTGCAGTGTAATATGTAAATCTTATCCAGAGATGTCCACAACATTCAAGTATCTCCTGAGAGTGTCCAACACCTCCTTGATTCTTAATGACTTCTCCTTTATTTCAGCAGAACAACTTGTGACCATAGAATGACTGGCTATAACTTTTTCTTGTCTGTGCAGGTATTCTGGTCAGCTCCAATCTTTTTCTACTCCAGTCTTTTTGCATTTACACCATCTCATCATTTCTCTCCATTCTCTTTGCAGTTTTGGTATCCTACCATCCAATCTCTGCTATCATCTTATTCTCTTTGGCTTCCTTAATGATTTTTTTTGGACACTCTGCTGACCCTGTATCACGATTTCTTTAGCAGTGCAGGCACATTGCTTGTGCTCTCTGTACTTTACAATATTCCACATTGACGTTTTCCTCCTCACATCTCCCACAGCCTCCGACTCCATCACATACTGCAGCAATAGGTCAATAGTCTTGACACCAAAAACACCTGAGAAGAGTTCTCTCATATGGTCTCACCCTGCAACTCACATGAAGTACACTCTTTCCCACAGTGCCCCTTCAAAAGTCACACGCAGAGACTAACTGTTTTTTTTTTCCTTTCTCAGAGTCCAGTCTCTCTTCTTACCTCACACATCTGCAACATCCTGAAATGACTCAGCCACTACTTACAGTGGCACGCCCTTATCACTCTCTTCTTTCACAGAAAAAGCTGAGGCAGATGAACTGACTCAAGTTTTTTTTCTCCCTTAACTGCATTATTTAGCATGCATAAAGACATCCCTTCTTCTTCTTCCATATCAATCTGAGTGGGAAGTAAATCTCACAGCAGCACCTTCTAAATACCTTGATTTTAACGGCAGTGTCACATGTTTAGATACAGTCATTGATAACCATCTCAATTCTAGTGATCCTGGTCAATTAGACATCCTCAAGTTTTTCCCTACAAACTTTATGACCTCTTATAGGTCCTTGAGAATTCTATTTTCTCTTGTCACAGCTATCATCCCAATGAGATACATATCCTCCATTCTCAATGACTGACTAGAATCTCTTGAGTATCTGATGTATCTTTGTTCATTTTCTTAATTTCAACCCCTCCCATGTTTCCATTCTTATTTTTGATTTCACTCCCCGACCGGTGGCATTTCATGACCAACCAAGCCCGAGCTGCTGATGTTATGGCCCTGCAAAGGTCACCTTTTGTTTTGCAGTTAGAGTGGGTGATGGATAAAAGACTGAGTTTTAAGATTCGGAGTCAAACGAGGAATGAGAAGATCGGAAACACAACTGGGGGCAAGATTAATGCTGTGCTTTTAAAGTATCTTTATCTACAACATGCTTACATTACCGGTTAGGTTTCAACACATATTTACTTCTCATGCTTAGATTATTTAGTCCTGGGAGTTTATGTAATTTCATGGTGCCATTATGTGTAAAATTCTGATGTGAGACATACACTGTGTCACTAAAAGGTGAATCAGCTCATCTGGGCACGAGGATTGATTGAGAGAGAAATCTCGTCATTCAAACAGAGGATGTCTTAATTTTGAGCTGACTGCAGGCATCCCATCCTTATAAGCAATAAAGTTGTATGGCAGCCCACACAAAGTCAAGTCAAGTCAAGTCAATTTTATTTGTATAGCGCCAAATCACAACAAAAGTTATCTCATGACACTTTACATATAGAGCAGGTAAAAGACCAAGCTCTTTGCGAAAGCATGGTTTCATATGCAAGTTGGCCATTGAGTGGACCGTTAGTAGTAATGAGTACACTTCGGAGACATTGGGTAATATTTGCAGTGTCAGCATTGTAACATGGTGACAGATTTACTCTTAGCCCCCCCATACACACACACACACACACACACACGTTCAAGGATGGTCCCTCTTCACATAGATGGCCTCCTTTACCCCCCTTTCAAACCAGCGTTCCTCCCTATCAAGGATGTGAACATCATCATCCTTGAATGAGTGGTCACTAGCCTGTAGGTGGGTGTAGACCACAGAGTCCTGACCCGACGTGTTGGCTCTCCTATGCTGCTTCATCCTCTTAGCCAGCGTCTGTTTGGTCTCCCCGATGTACAAGTCACTGCAGTCCTCCTGGCATTTAACAGCATGTACTATAAATGGTAATAGGAGTTCTAAAAAAGAGGTGAATTGGTTCAATTGGAACTTAGAAGTTTATTAAGAAATGTTCCGTCCCTCAAACAGGAGACATACTGAGCAAATTGCAAGCACCCCCCCCGTATAAACACTATATCAATACCACACAACAATAGGCTGGGTTCATATACTAGTTGGGTCATCAACTGTATCTTCAGTAGCAATGAGCACCATGGCATTGTAAGATGGAGACATATGTACTCTCAGGCCACCACCCCTGATCCTGATACCCGAAACTTAGAGAGGTTATAAATGACAGATTCAATCATAAAATCAAATGAATGAACTGATTCAGCTTTTATGTGCTTCCCTCACCGGGATCATCGATCATGCATCAAGACATGCACTGTAGTTGTGCCTTCTTACCACTCTGCCATACACTAGGCTTTTGTCAGGGTGTCATCCAACCATTTGCCTTTCTGAGCAAGGAATCAAAGTCACACTGCCCTTCTAAAAGTTAAGAATGATAATCTTTAAGCCATGGATGCTGGGCCAGGTTCAAGCCTTAATCCTCTTAGCTGTGAGTGCAGGGTTCAATCTTGTTCAACACCATTTTGATTGACGGCCTCAAATGCTGCAGATATTTCACGTACATGGTTCCCCTCCTATCTTTCCGATGATGACGACTCTGTAACATTTTGACCTAATGCTGCCACAATTTTAATTTCGTTCTGGTTTCATTCGTGGGTCAACTTATGACCAAGTTCGACTTTGTAGCATTTATTACATTCGTTAATACAACTCTCTCTTCTGGCTAACGCGCTGCTCTATCTAGAGCTCTATCTAGAGCTCATCCGAAGCAGCAGAGCTTTTTTAATCCAACTCAGAGATGTGATCAGAGTCTTCATCCTGCACCATCTACCTGTAAATGGACCTCTCTGTCTTTTTAAATGTATGAAAAGCTTTGCTTGAACGAGTCTATTTTAAAACTCCATCTGCTAAGCACAGCCTGTGGTTTAAATGAGATGTAAGCCCTTGAATCCCATGTTGAACTCCAGGATGTACATTTGATGGGAAGATGTACTGAGAACATAATTTTGGTCTCTAAAATCATTCATCCACCCATCATCAACCGCTTATCCGAAGTCAGGCCAGACTCCTGCTGGAGCCTATCCCAGTGTTCATTGTGGGAAAGGTGGGGAAACACCCTGGACAGGTCACCATTCCATTACTGGATTTAAGAATTAAGGAGTTCAGTGTCTTGCTCAAGGACACTTTGACATGCTTTCTGCAGGGGGTGGGTTTCAAACCACTAATCTTCCAATTACCAGATGGCCACCCCGTTTGAAACCAGTGGAACTATATCAAACTGCACCAAATCTAACACTCGAAATGTTAGAATTTTAAAATGTGAACTCAGTGGCACCTCCGGGCTCCCTTGCATTAATAAGAAAAAGTGTTTAATTTAGTCGGATGCTGTTCAGAAAGCTGACACATGTGTAAATGCTGCAGATATTATTGTCGATTCTGTTGTAGAACGGTGTTAAAAGTGTGTCCATATCAGTAACATTTTGGGCGGTGGCCTCAAGACTATAACATCTGGCTCACATCAGGAACTGGTGAGCCAGATGTTGCTGGTCTGAACTCACTGTAAGGTGTCAGAAAGGGCATCTGGCCTTAACCCCCCAAGCTCCATCTATGTCTATGTCCAACCCCACAATGTGGGGACTGATCATGACATAAAATGGACCTTTCTATATCAGCAGTATTGTGAATGATTAAAATGGCAGACGGCCTGTCTGAAGCCTCTCTGGTGTGAATTCCAAACGTGTGTGGTGCCATGAAGTTAGATGATGTTCAGCCGTAAAGTGCAGTGAAGACGGGGAGAGAATGCTGAAGCTGCCAAGACTAGTTGATATTCTCAGGAAAGCTTTCAATTTAGGGCCTCTCAATGTCCCACATTAATTAAAGCCCAAGCATTTGGAAAATTAAAACCAAGGAGAGAACACTGGGGTGGAGTGTTTCTGCTTGCCATGTCTGTCTTTGTGTGTGTCAGTGTTTATGAATGTAAACTTGCGGAAGTGTTGGATGTGTACATTTGCTTACGTGCATTTGTGGACATGTGCACATGTGTTGGGGGCAGAACGTAGAGGAGGAGGGATGAGAACTAATGGAGTGAAAGACAAGACTACAGAAGACAGACTGCTTCCTTCATTTCTTCCCTTACTTATCTTGTTCTTCTCCTCACTTCCCCTCTCTCTTTATCTGGCTTCCTGTCGCTGAGGGCTGACTAGTGTCCCTGACTCCCTGATCCATCATACTGTCAGCTCTGTGTTTTTGCCTGGCCACATCCTTTACATGTTCCAACTACCTTGAGCTTTGTGTATCCTTCTAAGATGCACATGTGTGTGTTTATAAGTGTCAGAGAAACAGTGAGAGAGAGAGAGAGAGAGAGAGAGAGAGAGAGAGAGAGAGAGACAGACAGAGAGAGAGAGAGACAGAAAGAGAGAGAGACAGACAGAGAGAGAGAGAGACAGAAAGAGAGAGAGATAGACAGAAAGAGAGAGAGAGAAGCAGACAGAGAGAGAGAGACAGACAGAGAGAGAGAGAGAGACAGAGAGAGAGACAGACATAGAGAGAGAGAGACAGACAGACAGAGAGAGAGCACATGGTCT
>OMLC01043945.1:0-10891 GCA_900302585.1 Regalecus glesne
GTGTGTGTGTGTGAGTGAGAGAGAGAGAGAGAGAGAGAGAGAGAGAGAGAGAGAGGTACAGTCTGAATACTAAGTTAGTTATTTGCTTATGTCATCTGCTGGAATAAGGATGAGAGTTTGACATCATAAAAGCTAATCCAGGCCTAAAACTCCACAGGCCTCTCCATGAGAGCACATTCCCTCTTGTTTCACCTTAATCAGAGACAGACACAAGACAATGCCGGTTTTCACTTTGCAGTCATGGGACTGTGATGAAAACATGCCATGCTATCAGGTCAGGGAGAGCAACACAATTACAGCAGACAGAGGGTAGAGTCAGCGTTCACCGCTGTTCTCACCATGTCTCAGGGATGCAGTCACTCCGTGTTGTCGGGTTGTTGCTCTGCCTCACAACACCACCGGCCCCTTGGCAGAGGAGCCCGAGTCTGTGGTTAGATATTTATGAATGGAACCTTGCGAGATGGACCTTTTAGCTATGTGAGAACGCACGGTTTGGTTTGTGCTCGTAAAATATCACTTGGATTGACCCTTCAACAGTGATAGGATTTGCAGGACATTGATCCTTGAGGGTTTACGAGCTTTCTATTGATGTTTGTGCTGCGGTGGTTAGTAATGTTGTATGGCAGTCAGAAGGTCCTGGGTTTGAATCCCCTCCCAGCTCCGTTCTGTGTGGAGTTTGCATGTTCTCCCTCTGTTTGTGTGGGTTTCCTCCGAGTGATCCGGTTTACCCCACCGCCCAAAAGACATGGATGTCAGGCTTAATATTCCTGCCTGTGCCCCTGAGCAAGGCTGTAGGAAAAAGATGGAGTTGGTCCTGGAGTGCTGCAACTGCTCTCTGCTCCTAAACAATGACATGGGCTAAATGCAAAGGACAGATTTTAATCTCTATATGCACAATAAAGTTTCTTCCAGTCCAAGACCAGGTATAGACACACTCAAGGCTACCCTATAATAAAGCAGGGTAACCCAGCGCTGAGATGAGACAGATTCCGCTCCCTCACCAATGAATATTTTATCAATCAACATCCACCAACCCATAAAAATACTTCCACTTCCACTGATAGAAAACTTGTCTTCAGCATTTACAGAAGGAAAATAGATTCCAGGAAGATGGGTGAAGGTGGACATGTCCCTATATGATTTTTCAACAGCTAAAAAACAACAATGGGGTGTTTCCCCCTTTTTTGTGATAAGGTTGAGTGAGAGTGAGGTAGTAACCATGGCAAAACTGAGGCAAATAAATAACCGTGCCCAGGGAAACAAGTCGAGGACAAACAACAGACATGCACATCCACGGAGCTAGCTGTCCTTAAACTATCATTAGATTAGCCATCATCTGGCCTGGAAATATGCTGCAAATTGCAAAGGGGCAAAACAGACATGCGCTGTCCACCCGAGCGTTCCCTGCCTGACCTTTTTCTTCCAGCTCAGTCTTGACCGTCATATGGTCCATCCATTAGGTCATCCCACAATAATACCAAGTATTATTCTAATCTGGTGCACTTTGTAAATCTCCGCTAGGTAACTCCTCTGGTCCTCCTGGATTACGTTTCTTCACTGATTATTCAGTACTTACCAAATTTGAGTACCAATATATGTCAGTAGGATTTGACATGAGCCTTGTAAGACTTGGAGTATTATACTCTACGCCTAACCAGTCCTGTTCTATAGGAGCAGTGGGCAGCTGCAGTTAGGGGTTTGGTGTCTTGAGGACACTTGAAACACACTTTCTGAAGGAGCTGCTCAGCACCCACTTGTACCATTGTGTGTTTTAATTTTTTTAATGTTACTTGTTTAGCTTCTTTCAGCTTTTGCATGGCATCATCTGGCCATGCTGTCAGGAGAACTTGACACTCATCTGTGGTCCACTGTGAAGTCATTTTGAGACTTTTTAGTTTGTTCAGATTAAATTCGTCAAAAATTAAATAGAATGGGTGGTAAAAATAACCTGACCTAGCTAACGCAGAGCAGATGAGAGGTTTGTTACCATAGCAACACCACATCAACATCCCAGCCCTGCTGGTTCCACATACAAGGGAAATAAGATAAGATAAGATAAGATAAGATATTCCTTTATTAGTCCCACTGGGGGAAATTTCGGTGCAACAGCAGCCAGTGTAGAGCACAGTACAGACATCACATCAAGGAAACAACATGTAGTTGGACAACAAATGCATTAGTACCCAACCAGCCCTTACTGGTCTTTGCTGGGCTTAGCCTGGCTCAGGCCTTCACGGCACATCCATGGTGGTGGAAATGAGTTTTAAGTGATTTGAGTACCCTAAAAGAAAAAAGACTGTATATAAAACTCATGTGAAGCAGTAGTCATTAGAGAGGTCTGTTTTTATTCATCATGATTAGTCCCCATGTTGTGGGGATGGACACGGGTTTAGATGAAGCTTGTGGATTAAGACCAGATGCCCTTCCTGATGCCCTGTGATGTGCTCAAACTCACAACATCTGGCTCGTCAGTTCCCAAAGTGCTTGGTCTACGGCTGAGTTAGCATCCAGGCTGTGGTGTCACATGACCTTTGATAGGAGAAGTTCTCTGGTGATGTCACTTCACGGAAATCTCCATTCGTAACCACAGCAAATGAGAGCAGCAAAAAAGCAAGAAAATAACACCAACAGAGTGAAGCAACCATGAGACATGTGCTGCTGAGAGGCAGGGGAGAATATTCTGGAGGAGCCGGGTTAACTAAATCCAGAGTGTAGAAGAAGCTTTGTTCATGTTGTCATTTTACATACTTACAATGACATTCATATTCTGCATTTAACTTGTCCTATTGTATAGGAGCAGTGAGCAGCTGCAGCGACCGCGGAACGGCTTCAGTTCTTCTTCCTACTGCCTTGCTCAGGGGAACAGGCATGAGTATTAACCCTAACATGCATGTCTTTTTGATGGTGGGAAGAAACAGGAGGAAACTCACACAGACATGGAGTGAATATGCAAAGTCTCCACAGAAAGGACCTGGGATGGGATTTGAACCCAGGACCTTCTTGCTGTGAGACAACAGTGGTAACAGCTGCCCCACCATAAAGGGGGTAGTATTAATCTGTGTCAATCCCTTGGCCACGTCTCAACAACTCCTTACTTCCCTCTTCTCCAATTTTCCTCACTACTTGGGTCAATGCCCGCGCATAACATGGTCATGTGCCGGAAATGTCAAAATTCTGCCCAGTTGTGTCAAGATGTCAAACTCCAACCCAAATGATAAGGAAGACATGTTTTACCTTAAATATCCAGAGTAGATTAATTTACAGCTATATAAGAACGAGTCCATTTACCATTTACATCCACAGGACAAAACGGACCGTAGCGCAGCGTTTTACTCGCAGCCTTTAATTGTGCAAACCGACTCAGGGAGTCTGCTATGCTCAAGCCGAGTAGCATCTGATTCAGCTGCAATTTGCTGGAAGATGTGCGGAGAACTCTGTTTCAGCTTTATCCATACTTCTTTCATTTGAAATCAGAGAAGTCTGACTTCCCTCCTGAGAGGAGTGTTTTTTTAAACTTTGTTCGGCTCTCACTGAGAGCTAAAGATGCTCACATCTTTGAAGAGCAGCCGAGTGAGCGAGAGATAGATGTAAGAAAAGAGATTGTGTGTGATGTATGAGATACAGAGAGAGGCTTTCAAAGAATTATACTGCTGCTGTTGCCATGGGGACTGCAGCAGGCTTTTACATTGACCTTAGCGTGTTTGCATATGTGTGTGCGTGTGTGCGCGCACCTGCATGTGGGTTATCATCATTATGTTTTTCCACTTTCAGGTCAATTTAATAACTAACTTTCTTATGCTTTTAGAAATGTAGTTTATGTTCTAGTCACATTCACAGTGTGACATACGGTAGTAACCCCGCTGCATTTTCACTATCTACCACAAGATGGCAACACCGCGCTGTTATAATAGCCGATATCGTGCTATGGGTCAGTAACTGGGAGATTAAAGGGAATAGGATCAAGCAGATATTGATCAGGTCAGCTTCTTCGAGTCCCTTATGAATACAGAGTATTAACTCCAGTGCTGACAAACTGCAATGAATGCAAACGATTTCCAGGCTCTGACTGAAAAGAAAAGAAGAAGAAGGTGGAAAAAAACGACCTGTAACCTGAACAATGAGATAATAAAGTGGCTTTCACATTCATGGACTGTCTGTAAGTGAAGCCACGGACACTTTTCTGCAGAGCTTAGGTGGTGCCTTAGAGGAATACATAAGACTTCTCAGTATTCTGGCTGTTAATGACATGCTATCCCTGCAACACATGCAAGGGGAAAATGTCGAAGGTCACTATTATATCCCTTTAATACTGGAACTTGGTGATTTGGGCTGGGTAGTCTGTCATCTGGTGTCTATTCCGGGCCTCAATCAGCTCTAAAGCCATCTTTTCCTCTCGTTATCTCAGAGTTAACAGCCTCACATCTGTAGTTTCAGCATCACCTTTGACCCAGACTACAACTGACATACTTCTTTTCACTGTCATTGTCACTAAAGGAGGGGGTGTGAAAGGACCGCCCTCTCCTGCTCATGGGAGTGGTCTTTTCACCCCTCAAGCCAATGAAAAACTTCCCCTGTGTGGCTGTGGCCTGCTCACAACACAACTGTCACAGTCCAAAATAGTCTCAAGCTGGAGGGATGTTCCCACTATCCTCAGATTGAGCTCACATTTTCCCCAAGGGTAACAGACCCTCAGGAGGGTGGGGATGAAGAACTGAGACGGAGAGCAAGAGAAGAAGACAGCATCATCATGGGAAGGCAAATCTCAGGGGGGTGGGAGACAGTATGAGAGAGAGAGAGAGAGAGAGAGAGAGAAAAGTATAAGCATGTGTTCATCTAGACACTGGTGTGTGTGTGTGTGTGTGTCAGATTATACGTGTGCTCATACGTGTTTCTCACTGTTGCTCTGCTTTCCTTGGGAGGGGTGTTGACCCCAGCAGTGGTGGTTGACGCATACATATGTTGAGCATATGCACAGCGTGAACAAGGAACACACTTGCTAAATCTTTTGTAGATGACACATTTCCAGGCCAGTGCACATTATCTGCACCTGTGGGGCTGATGGGTAAAGAGGAGAGACAAGTAAGATCCGAGGAAAAGAGAGCAAAGCATGGCTGGTGGGCTGTGTTTGGAGACAGGGAGATTGAGGACAGACCAGTGTTGCGTGATCCTCTATCTGATGGTGTGTGTGGTGAGCAGGCTGAGACAGAAGGAATGAGAGGCTCTCCACGCTCTGTGTGACAACGACAAAAACGTAAAAAAACAACCATAAGCAAATACTGTTGACTGTTACAACCCTCAAAAGTAAATTGGATCCTGAGGCTTGGTGTTTTACCATGTTGAGTAAACTATCCACAGCCACCAGAATAGTCCTCTCTCCTACTGTCCCTGCTAATGTTAAAACCGTATGGAGACATGGGTTTGCTCCATGCATATACTCGTGCAGATTCAAGCACATATTCTCTCTCACTCTCTCTGTCTACACCATCCTGACTCTCTTTCAGTCTCTCTCAGACAGCCTGACAGTCAGACGTAGCAGCCGTGCCGCAGTGGGAGAGTTCCGCTTATACCATGACACATTCATTTAGTCTGTGGAGAGGCCTTCTGTTACCAACTGCAAGCGGAAAGCGAAGCCGGGAGATCAATGTGAGCTCTGACGTTGTCAGAGCCAGCAGAGGGTGTCATGCTGTCTCTTTTCCAGTGCTCCAGGGCCACAGGCAGAGTCTGCCTTCACTGGAGATGCTGGGCTATTGAGGAACTGAGGGTAAAAAGGGAAATCATTGCTCACATACACTGCAACTCACTGGTGTGTGTGTTGTAGTGCGTGGCAAAAAAAATAAATCACAAACTCGGAGGAAGAGGGCGCGATCAGCTAGAACCGCTGAACAGTGCCAGGGGAAAATCTCACTTTAGTAAATCACGGCTCCCATAGGAGGGGTTAAACGCAGAGGTCACGTTTTGTTGCATGAATGTACAATGACAATTAAATAGTTTCTTATACTTGACCCCTGACGTTATCTCATTTATGCTTGCAGTGAACGCTTTGCTGCCCTCCTCTGGCTGTGAGAGTAATTACAGAAACACTGTCGACGCATGCTCTGTTAAAAATGAAACCTCAAGTGTCAGTCAACCCCAAACCTCATGAAGACATCAGCATCATCAACAACACTTTGAAGGGATATCAAGTGGTGATAGAATCGAACTTTTATTTACACATAGAAGTTTGCTCCTTAGAATGGAAGCAGACGTCTGTACTGTCGGATCTGGTGGAGTATATACACATATATATATATATATATATATGGCTCAGTGGATAGAGTGGCCCTCTGGTGATCGGGAGGTTACAGGTTCGATCCCAGCAACAGAAGAGAAGCGTGTCGAAATGTTCTTGAACAAGACTGTTCCGCTAACTGCTCCGCCCTGTGATGGACTGACGACCTTCACGGGGCGTGTCCACACCTTTCACCCAATGAGGACACAGACACGCCAGTTCGACCATGACCAGTTCACTTTGGATGGATGGATGGATGGATGGATAACAGTCCTGCATTCTAAGAACAGCAGAGAAACGTGGTCAAAACCTGAGGGAAGAGCTGAAGATAAAATCCAAGAGACAAACCAAATTTGGCGAAGTGGTTTCCGTAAAATGCAAGTTTAATAGAGGTCTTTCATTCCATATTGATTACTTACAAACTCTTAATCCCCGACCATTCTGGAATGAAATGAAAAGACGTGGTCCCAGTCCGTCTAGGGAACCACCCATGGTGGTAAATCTGGTCTTAATGGGTTATTCTATTAATGATTTGCCAAGCTCGGGAGAGAAGGCAGAATATTGTGTTGGGAGGTGTACAAACTAACCTGCAGTGTTGTGAGGAGAGGAGCTGTTTGACCACTGCAACTGTACTGCTGGTGTCTTGTGAACCCACAAGGGTCCAGGTATTCTGTATGCGTGACGTGTCAATAAAAGAAAATCTATGAATCGATGGTTATGTAACAAAGAACAAAAAGAGCCTGCCTCCCACCGTCACAAAGACATGCATGTTAGGGTTAATAGTCCTGCCTGTGCCCCTTAGCAAGGCAGTAGGAACATGACCTGAGGTTGCTCCTTCACTATGGCTATTCACTGCTCCGGTGTAATAGGATGGTTAAATGCAGAGGACACATTTCGTTCTATGTATGTACAATGACAAAGAACGCTTCTGTTCACTCTCATATACTGCAACTTATAAAAAGCATGTTCACTAGCAAGTATGAAGCATGAATGGATTCCTATGTGGCTACAAACGAATGCAGAGACCTCATCTCGAAGAGATACTTGATGTACCGAGGCAGGGAGGCTCTGTTGGCAGCAGTGGACTTGCCTCGTATTACCTGAAGGTTTCAATGGTTTCAATGGTCGCTGCTATTCTCATTATGTTGTAAAGTGTTGTGAGAAGTGAAGCACACTCTCAAGCTACTGTCAAGCTACGGTCTGTGTTTGAATGTATTTTCCACAAAACGTGGATATTCCTTTTTATTATGAGCACAGGATGGCTTGTGCAACCCAATGGTTACGAATACAATATATTATAATGCAACTTGTGGGCTGCTTTAGTGAAGGGATCGCCAGATAACGGGGATTTCAGGCTTAAAACAGACGAGTTTGATTTCACCGAGGACATATTAATTGATATGAATATATTTGTATTGTCATTATAATATCAAAATCACTGCACTACGTCAATGACATTGTTCAATAATGATTGCTGTACGGTGAACGAAGAGTTGCTCTTTATGGGGCTTTGTCCACTTTTTAATTCAAGATTTCAGAATCTCTTTGACACAGTGCAGCGTTGCAACGTTGCCATTGTAATTTTTGTTGTTTGGAAACACGTTCTTTATATGAACTCGCCTGTCATAGAAGTCCAGCGGTTGTCAGTCAGCCCGGTGAGCGGTGTTACCGCACCATGCATACAGGTGCTCCATATTCAGAGCGCTCGTTTTGCTCTCGTCAACAGCCCGGATGTAGCACACAGTCGCTCAAACGCACACATCTATACACACAGACACATACACACAAAACCATCCGCCGCTCGGCGATACTAACATGGCGCTGGTTGACACATAACGGTGCCCACCATAATATTCACCACTAGCAGACCCAAATAAAGCGACAGGACATGTGAGCACCCCGATCCTAGACAGCAGGTAGGTGGGGAATCTGTTGGAAGTATGCATTGTGGTGTTTGGTTTGGCGGAGCGGGGGGGTCGCTTCATGCGTAAGAAAAAGAGGAGGACTCGGCGAAACGCTTGTCTACGGGTTTATATTCACCACCGTCTGGCGATTTTAAAGCTTCACGCCGACTGACACGGCGGCGTCTTCCCCAGGAGGTCGTATTCGCTGTTTACTACGACTGTTCACCAGATAGATGTGGCATTTGTTGTCTACGCTGTCATGGCTGCGAGCTCTTCGTGCGTCGACCGCTGTCCTTGGTATTGAACGGGGTGGGCAACACACCTATGAAAATGGGGAATGCACATATTTTAGGCCTATTTATGACGACGTGCTGGATTTATAGTGTAACTGATGTGCGTGTCTTGAATGAATGGAGGGGGGGGGGCGATGACGGATGCTGTCGTTGTCTCAGTAAGCTAGTGGATTGACGAGTTTTGACTGTCTGTGGTGATGACAGGACACTTTCACCCTCATGTGATTTCAGTGTTTCAGTTCCGGGGTTGGAGGCTAATGTGGGGCAGGTGAGTTGTGGTGGAACAGATGGCGCGTTTTAAAGTCCAACTTGGCTCCGGGATTAGCTCCTGTGGACGGACATTAAAAGTGTTTGTTAGGCCCTTTGAATGGGGTGTCCTTCCCCTTAGGATCGTGTCATCACAACTGTGTCAGGTTTTTATTATAGGGGCTATAATACACTAATGCAGCCCCTTAAGTCTAATGGTGTGGGCACGTATCTTCTGCTACCTTCATATACAGTGGGTCTGCTGGTGTCATGGCTGGATCTACTAGGAATTATGAGACTATGGGTTAAAGTAGCCCTGCTCAATCTCTTGCTCCTACAATCTGGTTGATGGTGTTGTCCTTGTAATCAGGTTATCACTTGAAGCAAAGCTCTTGGTAATAATCGCCACTCCTGCCATTGTTGGGGGTACGTAATCTGTCGGCCCAATCTGTGTAAAATCTAGATGACATAGCAAACTGAGATTAGGGGAGGATTCACTGTGCTCGTCCTTGAGAGTGCAGTCAGGGTGTGTGTGTGTGTGTGTGTGAGAGAGAGAGAGAGACCTCCTGGATTGGTGGAGGTAGAAGTTGTCTGTGATGTCTGTGAAGGGTTGCTCACACACTCCCTGGTTATCCAGTCTGTAATGTATGCAGTGGCAGCACTGAGCACAACAGCTTTACATAATGATCAAAGCTTGAGGGGCGCCGGAGCATGGCTTCAGCCTGCAATGATAATGATGATGATAATAATAATAATAATAATAATAACCTTTGAAGTTATAAGAATCCCACAACCTTATTGCCCCCTTGACTCCACTTCCCCTCACTCTCCCAGTCTCCATCTGTCTGTCCCTGTGCATGTGTGTCCTCCGGTCTCGTGCACATACTTGAAGGTCCTCCTCTGTTGCGTGTCTGTGGTCACCGGGTCCGTAGATTGGAAAGGACACGCATAATGACCACATGACTAACTATTCTTGCCTCAGTGTCTCAGCAGCAGGCTCCTCGCACTGTCTCCGAGGCGGCTGCCTGCACGGCTAGCAGGCATTCGTGATTACATCATAAGGGAGTCGTGCACTCGGGTGTGTTTGACGAGTGAAGAGGACGATGCTCTTCTATATGCAGCACCCACTGCATGGCGTGTTTGATGCAACGTGTTTGAACCGGTGTCCAGCTTCGATCGTATGTCTTGACACCCACCTCATCCTGCCCCCCCCCTGCCTTGGATCTGGCTGATTTGTTGGAGATGCAACAAGCGTGGGAACGTGTTATCTGCTACTGGAGCGCTGGCCTCTTCCAGACCCCTGTGTATGTGGGAGTCTCTGGGAGTTTCATTGGCTGTTTTAACCAAGTGTCTGGCAGACTTGGGCTTGATCGATCATGCTAATCAAGAGGCAGACTTGATGAGCATGCAAACAGGGTGCCAGAAAGATGAGGGGGGTCAGATGATGGAGGGGTCGAGGAGGAGAGGAGGAGAGAGGAGAAGGGATATAAGAGAGGAGGGCAGATGAGAGGAAGAGCCAAAGAGGTGACCACAGCTGAATGGGACGTGGATAGAGAGATAAGCTGTGGCCCCGAGGTGATGGAGGACAGAAGTTCTAATAAGGGGAAAGGGAAGAAAGGGAAGTGGAGAAGAGAAAACGTGGAGGGATAAATAGGTGAGATGTAAATGAGCATAAGTGGGGGATAAGAGGATGAGACAACAGAACAGGAGACGGAGGAGACGAGGTGAAGGAGACATGATCTTGTTGGAGACTAAGTGTGTGTGTGAGAGAGCAAGCGAGAGAGAGAGAGTGGGGGTGAGTGCCTGTCTGTCTAACTCTCTGTCTGTCTGTCAACGGGGCTGTTAATCCCTCCCCTCATTTCTGCAGGAGTCACTGAGCACCACAGACAGATTCACCTCCACATGTCACAGCTCCTCTCCTAGTCTTGTAGGTTTTGCTGTTGTGGTTTGGGGCTGGTGGGGCAGCATAGCTCAGGAGGCATGCTGGTTGCCTGAAAGTGTGTCAAAGTGTCCTTGAGGAAGACACTGAGCCCCTAACTGCTCTAGCCCTGTGATGGACTGTTGACCTGTCCAGGGTGTTTCCCTGCCTTCTGCCCAATGAGCACTGAGATAGGCTCCAGCGTGACCCCACGACCCGAGTTTTCTGCCCTGTACTAGGAATGTGTATAACAAAGTGACGT
>OMLC01043949.1:0-10927 GCA_900302585.1 Regalecus glesne
ATCTTGTGAGCTGATGATTTGAAAGAAGTCTCTCTCTCTTCTCTCTCTCTCTGACGTCACACACTCCAGTGCTCCGTGTAGACATGGCTAAGCTGAGGGGACACAAAGCTGTCCTGTATGTAAATCAATTTGGAACGCAGCTGTATGTGGAAATAGAATTAGAGCTGTCAGCCAGCACTCTTTCATTCCTCCATCTTTCTCTCTCCGTGATATTCAGCTATCTTTCACTTTGGCTTGTTGCGGTGCAATTAATAGCCACGATATAGAAAGGCATGGGGTGGACTTTGGGTGGGGGGAACACATGAAATTGCCAAAATAGGGTCCATATAGACTGCATGAGAAGAGCTGGATGTCTTTCAAATGGCTTCATGCTCAAGGGGGTTCATGTAATGGTGAATTATTACATGAGGCATGAAGACACAAATATTCAAATGAGGCTTGGCTCAGTAGCTGTACATAGAACATGCCCCCCCTCCCATGCTTCTCAGTAGAAGGATAGAGTTCATTGATACTGTCAGATAGTTCCTGTTTTGACTTGATCCATGAAGCCCCTTGTCATTAGTATAATTGCGTTCAGGTTGATTTGTCGTTTTAAAATGAAAGTTTTAAAGCTCAGTAAAACCCTCTCCCAGCCCAGATTTACATCCTCAACAATTCCGTCCAGCTACTCCCAGTAGATAAACAAATCTACAGGGTTTCCCAATGCCTCTCAAATTGAATGATTCCCCATTCCATGTGTTTTCCTGCTTCATCCATGCAGCAAGAGACTTAAATAAATCCCTAGTGGTGACTCATGGATTGTTTTGTGGGATGGAAGTCTTCAATCCAGTGATATTAAGAGACGGGGAAATGACATAAGCTCCTTGGAAACATTGAGGTCAGAGGTCTAAAGGTTGTGAAAAATGAGCAAACATCATGTCAGGCTGCTGCAGTAGCATATGTGCTGATTATTCTGTGTGGGACGTGTAGGGGATGCGGTCATCCGTCACCGATTCAATATCTTCCTTATTTTTATGTCGTTAAATGTTCCGTGCACGGGCTCCATTTTGTGCAAATCCGACCGAAATTTTGATTAAACTGATTGTGAAGAAAAGTCCGTAAGATGTAACATCAGGAAACATCAAGATAAATGGTGGTTTTCTTTTTCGCCTGTCTCTCAGAGGTCCTATTAGATAGCACATCATTCATCACAATTACCCTCTGCGTCTATTGGCGAATCTCTCCTTAAATGTTTGCCTGTGTTTAATGGAATACAAAAAACTCTTAAGGAGAGTGCAATCGGTGGTTATTGATCCATGCTATAATAGCATGTTTGCATGAAAGACTGTAAATCTTTGAAAGGGAGGAATTGGGCAGCTGTGAAAATCTCAGAGTCAAAAAGTATAATGTAAGACTTCTGCACGATAGCATAGCATCAGCATGTAGGAATGACATAAGGATCTCTCTCTCATTCCATTGAAGCATCTTCATAGATCATATTCATCATCATCTTTCATTTCTATTATCTGAAGATTTCCACTTCTGGCCACATCCTCCTTTGTGGATTCAAAGCACATTTGGTGTTGAGAAATAAAGGTTCTTGTGCTCAATGCAGTGTGAAAGCCTCCACCAGACCCTCGAATCTAAAGATCTACCAAGTTTCTCTCAATGAAATCAAAGCCTTCTCTCACGTCAGAAACCCTCGCCGTCCATCTCCTTTAAGGATCCGCCAAAATAAAAGTCAAAAGCAGCGCCTAAAGAATTCAGGCGGAGTTTGTGCGGAGGATCGCGGTGACTGTCAGTGTGATGCTCATGAGACGAGATCAGAGGCTGTGGAAGCTACTTTGAAGTCACCCTCCATCTAAATGGCATTTGATTGGCTGTGCATCACTCTTGATGAAAAAAAGGGGAGCCGGTGGGCAGTCATTACCGCAAATGGGGGCGTAATCGATTGAGACTTCCCGGTATCCGGAAAGAAACTGCATGCTCACCTCCAGTGCTCTGATGGGTTTGGCATAAAGGAAATGCTATACTCTCTTCATCTGAGGTGCATGCATAATTCAACAAGACTCAAGACCCCAGCCTGTGCAATGGCCTGACAGAGGACCTGAGGGTGGCACAGAGTGGATATCATCAAAAGAAGACTTAAAACTCACCTTTTTAGCCTGGCTGTTATCTATTGCGTGTCTATTTCCACTTAGGCTATTACCATCATTTCTGACTTTATTGTTAAAAGGAGCTTTTTTTGATGTGTCACGATTGGTCCGCAGGTTTGTGGAGATGGGCACAGACCTAGAAGGAACATGGGGGCGATTAAGGTCAGATGCCCTTCCCGCATTGGGATCGTGACCTGGCTGGTCATTTCCTAACGCATGTGCTCTACTGCTGAGCTATATTTTATTAATCTTAACAGCTTTTATTTTCTCTTATTTCCATCTTTCAGTTCAGCACTTGGAGTTATATTTGATGTATGACTAAATATGATCATACATCAAATATAGAAGAAGCTTTATTTTCAATCCTACATACAACAACATTTGTGTTCCATACTTAACCCATCCAATTGCAAAGGAGTAGTGAGTGAAGTTCAGTTTCTTGCTCAGTGACGCTTTGACACGCTTTCTGCAGGGGCCACCAATGAACCACCAATCCTCCAATTACTAAACAACCACCCTACCTTCTGAGCTATGCCACCCCCTATTTATATATGCTATATAAATAAAGTTTGATTGATCGATCGATCGATTGCTTCATTGGTTACTTGGTTGATTCATTGATTCATTCATCATTGCTGACTTTCACAGGGGAGCCTTTCGATAGAAAGAACCTGCAGCAGGCAGAAAACATGATCACCAAGCTAGACCTCACCAAGCCTTCTCATCCATCAGGGTGTCAGACGTCTGATGTCTGAGTACAATCTTCCTCGCCGAAGTTGTGAGAAGGCACAGCAGGAGACAGACACAGAGAGACATGAGAGAGACACTCCTGGAAGAACATGATCTTTGACAACCAATGGTATACAGAAAGTGCCTTATTTGTTTACTCTCAATAACACCCTGAAGCTGAAACATGACCGTCTGACGTCTGACGAATGAAAGTAAACGTCAGCCGAGTACCATTAGGGGCATGGAAAGCTGCGCACCCAAACACGGTTAACATCCATGGCTTAATAGAGCCTGTGTGCCCGTGCCAAGGAGCTGATTACAGGCAGATTCCATCATGTCAGACCAGCAGCTTTAATACACTATGTCATGGCTCCAAGGGCCATTCTGCTCTAAGCCAGCTTTCACCAACCCGTGCCCTGCAAAACAACACAGGGGGTCTTTGCTCGGAATTAGCGTTAGAATGACACAAATCCAGCCTTACCATAAACACATCCTCTATCCACAACCTGATAACCAGCCAATGTGGTCTCGGAGCCGGGGACCGATCAGAATGCATTGTCGTTCCCCTGAGAAACCATGAGTTGTGATGGTTACGCTGAGATAACTCCATCTCTGGGAAGTAGCGTGTATTAAAAGTACATAAACCATCTGGCAACAGACCCGGGGCGTCCGTTTGAGAAACACTGCTTCATTCCTATCAAACATGCTTCGTGCTGTGATGTAGATAATAATGTCACGCCATTTAAAGAATGAGAGGCTTTATTCCTTCGTCATCCTATATAATTGCAATCAGATCAGTTCTCTGCATTTAACCCATCCTATTATATAGGAGTGGCTGCTCCACCCGGGGACCAACTCCAGTTCTTTTTTTTCCTATTGCCTTGCCCAGGGGCACAGGCAGGAGTATTAACCCTTAACTGGATGTCTTTAGGATGATGGGAGGAAACCAGAGCACCCAGCAGAAACCCACGCAGAGATGGGGAGAACGTGTAAACCCCAAATAGAAAGGACCTGGGTGGGATTTGAACCCAGGACCTTCTTCTCTTTGACGCAACAGTGCTAACCACCGCACCACCATGCCACCCAAATTAAATGGGACACCCAGGGCTCATTGGACTTATTGCTGTATACTGGTTTATCAGATTTAGTTTAGTGGTCACTAATGGTATGATCAGACACATTAAGGCTATATTGGGTGTTAAATGGGGTCGAATGTAGACAGAAACAGGTCACGATCACACCGGTGAAGAAATACTTTGTTGGAAAGGAGTCATCGGAAAAGAAAAGGAAACGTTAGGCCGATGATTTGAAGGCTCCTGAAGTATGAAGAAGTGTACAGCATTATTGACTTAATCCACTCCCATCTAATCCTGGATAATGGTGCATGCATGCTGCGTGGGATGGCTGCACACTGTGGGAAATGGAGGATTCCTGCTGTGACTTGGACATACACCACCTTCAATTTTTCAGATTTCTGGTGTACTTTTTCAGAAAGGCCTAAACGTTTTAGGAAACATTTCACTTTGTTTCACCACCAATAATTTTATGTTTCTCCTTTTTGGGGTTTGTCAATTATTTAGTTTGCATTTCTTGGCAATTGTGCAGAGCATATGTAACAAAGGCTTCAAATCTCTCTCTCTTCACATCGGGAACTAGGCCATGAGAAATATATTGCTACAGACAAGCATGACATTAGAGCAAAATGTTCTGTACATGGCCAATAAATGTGTCCATATACAACTATTTGAGTTCCAGATCCCATCAAGTTACCCACTTGAATTCGTATCACACACACACACACACACAACCACACACACACACACACACACACACACACTCTTGAATTGTATATACCAGTCGTTTTCTCCTCTCTCTCTCTCTCTCAGCCTGTACCTTTTCTCTCTTTGTCTCACAGAGATGCATACAGACTAGCATGACTAAGATGCTCCCATGTACACACGCACCATGCAGAAGTATGACCCGAGATCATCCTTTCTGATGTCAGTGTGATTATGCAGCTGCAGAGATGGGTGTTCTTACTGCTCCCTTGCCAACGCTAGCGGTGGAACTCACTATGTCCATCTGTTCATGGCCCGAGGCGGAAAACACACAGACAGTTCCATAAATACCATTGAAAAAGACACGTATACTCACACATGCACGCACGCAAAATAGGAATTTCCTCGCTAAGTGTTATACTTGGTCTAGCTGAATACCAGGGGATTTAAGGACACGTCACTGAATAAATTCTCAGAAAGTCAAACGCCCCGTAGCATCGGAAAACATCAGATGTATTTTAAACCAAGCATCCACAAATAATGTCTCCTGAAGAGTAGAGTATCCCTTTAAAGTGAGCATCCTAAGGCAAACAACAGAAGAGCTAATAGTTCTAATTTTTCTAATGGTCCAAAAGTTCTATCAGCTGGAATATTCTTTGTGCACAATTATGACTGATATGATCAAGGACCTCGTGGTTGCTGTGATTCAAGTGCGTTGAAGAACCTGTTCAGTACCAAGGTTGAGTGTTAACTCATCAGGTTTGCTGTCTGAGCCCTGGAGAGGAGGAGATATGACTCGAGGGGATCTGCACTCTACTGAGTGTTCTCCTCTAGTTTTGGTTTCAGTCTTGAGACAAAGTATTTACCAAGTCGGATGTATCACCTGATTGTCTGAAATGTTTTTTTTTTTCTGTTCTGGTTTTTAGGGGCCTATTTTCGAACCATTACACTGAGACACATTATCTGGAGGATGGAAGTGTGGTCACCGGCGCTCACAACTTCACGGTAGGGTGGTGGCAGAGTGCTCCTGATATTTCTGGTTGAGGTCATGTGTACAGGTCCCCCCAGTCTGTGATTCCAATCAAAGTTAGCTGACAATTTTTGAAAGACTCATATGTCCCCTCCAGTACAATGGAAGACATCATGTCTAAAGTGTTACACAACACATGAGAGCTAAGCACCTTAAATTGAAAAATGGTCAGGATTCAAGTTCCAATTATGAATGTTTTTCTTTAGTTTGTTTTTTTGTCAGTTTTGTTTCCACACCACAGAAAGAATCTGTGTATTTATGTTAAAGCCTCTTAGTGCTGGTATAAATAGGACATCTAGCCTTGGCCTATTTGTTGATAAGCCACATTTCATGTGGGCTGACTATCAGCTATTATGACAATCAGGATTTGGTTATAGTATTTCCTATTTGAAAATGGAACTGTTCTTATCAGCACATCCTTTCATTTATCTGCCGCACCCAGTAAAGTGTTGAGAGCAAATGCGCTACGTTGATGTGAAATTTCCAATCATCATAAACGCCATTTATTCTTGCACTTGCCTCCTTCAGGTCTGGTTGTATAGTTAAGAGCAGACAGGGGCAGCCCCCAGTTAGAGTTAAGTTGCCACTTTATTCTCCAATGTGGTTCTTTCATTTCTAGGATGGTGCAAGGAAGCATTCATGACAGCATGTATTACAGCCCATTATGTTGTACGTTGCAGAGCCTGTGCTTTATAGCATCACAATTTTGTATTAATTTCTTTATTGGCTGTTAACATAGGTAACGGTCCCCCTGGCTGCTGAATGACACTGAAATCATAGCTTGACTTAATAGTGTTGCTGCTCTGGTAGG
This sequence comes from Regalecus glesne, assembly GCA_900302585.1. Taxonomy (NCBI): domain Eukaryota; kingdom Metazoa; phylum Chordata; class Actinopteri; order Lampriformes; family Regalecidae; genus Regalecus; species Regalecus glesne. The sequence continues at coordinate 6,484 of OMLC01043949.1, forward strand.
TTCCTAATAGCCTGCAGGTGAAGATGCTTATTTTGGAGGGATTGACGATTACGGATCAATTGCACAAAATCTAAACGATGTCCTGCACTTGCTTTCCCTCTCATTCTTTACCTTCAAACCCTCACAGCAAGAAGGTCCTGAGTTTAAATCCTGTCCCAGGTTCTCTCTGTGTAGAGTTAGCATGTTCTCCCTGTGTCTGCGTGGGTTTTCTCCGGGTGCTCTGGTTTCCTCCCAACATCAAAGAGACATGCATGTTAGGGTTAATGCTCCTGCCTGTGTCCCTGAGCAAGGCACTAAGAAAAATAACTGGAGTTGGTCTCGGGGTGCTGCTGTAGCCACTCACTGCTCCTATACAGAAAACAAGTTTCATTGTATTTTTATATAAAGACAAATAAATGGAACTTCTTCTTTATTTGTTTTATTCCATGTTGAGGTGTGTACGTCAGATGAGAGTTCATCAACTGGAATATTTGAATGGAAGTATCTCTCCAGATGTCAATTATTAGATGGATTCCTCCATCTCCCCATTGACTGCCATTGCTGTTGGTCTCCTCTGCTATCTAAGTGAGCTACTGTCTACACTGATGACAATGGTGTCTGCATTTGTGGACTGGGAAATAAGCACATGAAGTCCGATCTGACAGTGTTCACTGTAGTCGCGTGGACATGGATGGTATATGTGTCTGATCTGGAACCACATGTTAAAGTGACCCAAATATAATAAGAAAAGATCAGAATTATTTGTGTTCTCACTGCTTGGTATTAGATATTTGTGTCAGCTACTGGCAAAATGATTGGATCACTCCCAGCCATGATATGAACACAGCCTATGAGACTAGTCTAGAAAATTAGATCGAGCAGCAATTTGCTTTTTATTGAATTTGTGTACCATTTGGTTACAAATAGCTTATTTCATCAAGACATGTAAAATGTATCAATATTCATCAGATCTGCTTTTCGTCAGTAATGAATCGATTTACGGCAGGCAGACAGCAGTTTATTTTACACAGTCAGTTTGAGAGCGAGTTAGATGCCAGGCTCATGGCGTGCTTTGCAACCAAAAAATATAGTTTTCCCACCCCATGAATTATTAAAATAACAAAACAATGAGTAAGAAGTAATGGGGATTTGGTCACTGCTGCATTGACACACGACTCTGTAAATCAACATTGCCATCATATGCTTGCTTAGCTTGGTACAAACCATAGTAAAATAAATTATGAAGTGACAAGGATGTAAGTTGTCCCAAGAATTAGTATATTTAGCCTAATTACCTCAAATGTAACTATGATAAATGGTTTTACTTAAGGAACCATTTAAGTACTGCAAAATTCCCATGTAGTTTTGTATTTAATACTGCCCGATAATTGCAATGTTAGTAGTGAATACACATCAGCAATCTGCATGTGTGTAGAGGAGGATTTAGTTTCCATTTCATTTTCAAGGCCATCTTGGGCAGGAAAGCCAGTGAGTGTTAGAATGTATCGGGTGAACACACAGTAAAAATTCATAAGTTTAAAAATGTTAAAACTACTTTAAACCTGATATCTGAATATCTGTATTATGCCAAATGTTTTGGGTCTTCCAACATCATGCAGCCTCCTCCAGGTGACCCAGCTGGGGCTGATCAGACCCCAGTTGGTTTCCACTTGTTTAGCTACTTATGACCCCATGGCTCTTCCTTTTTTGGGGCCACAGCCATCTCGAGGCCCGCATGGATGCATCAGTGATACGGTGGATGGACTGAATCCCATGCTCCCAACCTCCGCTGGGAAGCACCTCACTCTCTAGCTAGCCTTCTGGATGTTGCTGACCAGTCCTGCATACTTGGCAAACTTCCTTTCAAAGGTCTCCTCTAAGCAAGTTTCCCATGGGACTACCAGCACTGCCAGCTAGGTGGACCGGGACACGAGGAGAATGTCTGGTCACAGGGTGGTTGGGAACTTAGCTATTCTTTAAGGTCCACCAACAGGTGCCGGTTCTTGGCTGAGGTCATGATGCCTGCAGATGTTCCTTTAGCAGGCTTCAGCTGCTCCCTAGCCCTGATAAAGATGATTGCCTGTCTTTAGGACCCGATTGTGCCTCCATCAGTACGTCCCTCTCTAAGTGCCTTCCGTGCTGCATCTTAGGATATGCTTCCAGGGTTCCTCACTTGGAGCTCAGTGGGCATACTGGTGACTGTTTTGCCTCATATGTGCAGATTTGATTGGCTTGGAAGCACATCATATACTGCCTGGATGAGAAATAGGATGCAATGTGACTTGGCTTTCCAAAGTTGGTCGCAGGTCACTCTCCTCTTCACCCTGTTCTCCAATCTTGTCCCACCAGCTCCCTTTTGCTTCATTCCCACCGACATCTCTCATCTCTTTCACTTTCTCTCAACTCCTCCTGAGCTAGGTGGTGCCTTTTGTTCACTCTGATGCTGTTCACTCAGAGAGCGAGAAAGGATCCTAGCTTTGAACTTTCCAGGTAGGCTAGACTTGTCCATAGATTTCACCCAGCCATCCAACTTTTGGTGCAGATCAACTGGATGGATGTCATGTCCCTCAGAGAGCTGTCAAAAGCCTTGCCTAAGCTCTTGACTGACTTCTGGATATAAGTTCCCCCAAAAATAAATGAAATACTTGTCAATAATCTGGATGAAATAAACATTTGGGCCTACATGACTTTGTATCACACACCTTGAAACTTAGAGTTTAAAAGTTGGTAATCATCTCTGGAAACAAACATCCTGATTCAGGATACTTGAGAAGAGCTCATTCTATTTTGCTGTGTCTTTTCTTTTCATTGTTCTATTTAATGTAATGTGACGGGCCACTGTGGCATTGATAAATGACTACACATTTGCAAACCAACACAACGTTTTTCTGCCATACAAGATTCGACGTTTTGAATTGGAGAGATGGAAGCTATTTCCCCTGAAAATATGGTGTCTATGAAAAAATACAACCCCCGAGTTCTAGCCTTTGCAGTTCAAAATTGAAATTAGAAATGAGAAATGGACCACAGATCAACAAGTGATAGTTGACTTTAGAGTGTTTATTTTTGTTCTGGAACAATTATATGTTGAATCAGACACTTGATCTCCTTGTACTTGAGATAAGATAAGATATTCCTTTATTAAGCCCACAAGGGGAAATTTAGTGTTACAGCAGCAAAGTGGAAAGTAAAACAAAGAGGCTTCAAAAGGGAGCAATAGAAGCAAGGGGAACTGTGACTAAATAGGAACAATATATGCATAAAAGCATCAGACTTCGTAGTTGAATTTCCTTAATTGCACAGAGAGAATTATTCATATTGCATTTATATTGCACACCTTTTTGAAAATATTGACATAACAGTAATTTTACCATGTATGAGCAGGCTTAAATGGCCTCTTTTAACCTGTAGATGACATATCTTTTGCTGCCATGTTCCTCTCCCTTCCTCTCCTAAATCCCTTTAGTCAATAACTGTACAACAATAATTATCATATTGCTGTCACCTTTTATTCTGGTCTGTTTTCTTTTTGTTTTTCTTTTTTTGTTCAAGGTCTTTTTATTGTATTCTGGTCTGTTTACTCTACCCGTGCCTCCATCTATTTAAGCAGCATTGATTTTAAAGTGGATGCATGTATGGAGAAGGGGAAATGGAAATGTTATCCTTCAGAGCATGCTAATTCAATTTCACATAACTCCAGAATGCTTTTTTTATGCATTTTGATTTCATGTAACATGACAAGCAGCTTTGTAGAGGTTTGTTGTAACTGCTATGTAATGGGTGAAGCAGAAAGAAAGAGTTATTTAAAGCTGCCCAGTGAGGCTTTCTTTTTAAATGACTCAGTTTGCTTGAATTCAGAGTTCCTCATCAAAACACATTTTGCCTCCTTAAGGACCAAAAAAACATGTTGAATGTTTTTCACTCTTCATAAAACATTTGCAAAGTCATCTTTTGGGAATGTTTTGAAAGCTGCATTGTTTAAAACTTGGAATCTTTTTCTCCTCTTTATTGGGTCGATATGGCATATTATCACCACTTACTGTTCAGTCACCCACATGTCTACATAATGTCTTTCTTTTTGTTTTATTTATTATTGTCAGGTTTACATTTCTGCTTCACTTCCAACATGTTTTCTTCTCCTTCTTCTTCCCTCACGGCCATAGAAATATGTAATACACCTCCCCTGTGCTCAAAGTGTGTATTCAACTCCTCACACACTGGAACAACGTGATGCAAACAATACAGGGACCCACTTACTGTACTTCATAGTAACACAGTGGTCAAAAACTCCACTTGATAACTTTAACATATATCCTCTATCCATACGTTCTTTTTCTTTTTTCTCTTTTAGAATAACTGCTATTATCATGGATGGGTACAAGGACATCCGAACTCTGATGTCACCCTCAGTGCTTGTTCGGGTCTCCGGTAAGACTCATAACAATGTTTTGCACCACAGCCGTAG
>OMLC01043950.1:0-11643 GCA_900302585.1 Regalecus glesne
TAAACTAATTAGGTCGGCAACAAGATCATCAGTAGCTGTGAATGAGGCGGCCATTGCATTAAATTTGCTAGCAACCTGCCAAAGGGTCAGCCCAAAGTTGATGACAACACCAGAGGCCAGCACCGATACATTGCAGGGCCCCTGGGCTGGACTGTGACTACACATCAAAATTCGATTGGCCGATGATGTGGCCCGTCAAAGTTTTAATCAGTTTGCTGCTTCGGGCTTCAACAAAAGGCCAGCAATACAAACTAGTGCTGGTCTCATGGGCTGTGATGCATTCAGATGACACGAGAAAACAAGTGATTGAATTCAGACACGACTCAGGCACAGTTCAGTTTTGCTGTGAAATACAAATTATGTTTTTTTATTTTGACAGGGCCAGCAAAGAAGGCCCTGATAGCCCAGGCGGCCACCACTGACATTTAGAAATCCCCAGACGATAGCCAGAGATCTGCTATTGTCTGGTATCCTGAGACTACTACAAATGGTAACCGGACTTGGTCTTATATTGTGCTTTTCTAGTCTAGTGAGCGCTCAAAGGGCACCCGGTCGTGCTGGAGAATACAAACTTATTCATAGATGACAATCCTTCAGCATATGGATCACTGTAGCTATGTTTTCAGCACAATATAACTGCATGCTACTATCACACTGTCCCTCCCAGCTGGCATGTTTTAGTGCCTCAGACTGGCTGATGGTAAAACATAAAATGTGTGGCCTTTGACTGTAGATCCCAGATGCTTGGTTTAGCCTAAACCATTACATGACAGCAAAACACGATTAGAGAAACGACAAAACCTACTCAGCACCTTGATCAAACACAGCTTTGTGGAATTGCAATCACTTGCAAAAATGACACAGCAGTTTTTGCTGCCCTGTGCGTCTCCCAGCAGCCTGGCTGTGATTTGTGAGCGTGGATGTGTGTCGGTGGGTGTCTAAGGATGGGGGTAAGAGGAAACAATTTTGCCTTAGTCTTGTTGAGCATGTGGAGCGTGGCCTTATGGGAAATCAGGCTCGTGGCAGGTCCTGTAATTAGTTCTGCTTGTTAGAAAAATGAAGGGGTTACTAATTAGCAAGTGGATGGCTTCTTGACTTGTTGTGCATCCTTTTGCTTCTTTGCTTGAAGATCATCATTATCGTCTCTAGGCAAAATGGTAACGAGAGAGAGAGACGCTGCTCAGTCGCGCTGCTCACCAGCTTTGCTCTGACATACTGGATGTAGATGGACAAATCTCGAAGGGAGCCCTGTCATGGTCTGCAGGACAGCTTGGCTACTGGAGGCACGTGTTGAAAAACGTCTGCAGCGCGACAAGGTTTCACCATTCCGCTTTGCACAAGAAACCAGTAGCTATCTGTTTTTCACACAGAACAAAGATGTAGTGCAAAAGCTTAGCGTGCACACACAGCATCCACCTGCACACACTAAAGTGTGTGTGTGCATATATGTGTGTGTCTGTGTGTGTTCATATATATATATATTGTGTCTGCATGACCGGGTGGTAGTTGATGATGGATGGATGAGAGATTAGCCCCCACATTGTGGCGGTGTGCACAAACCTTGGTGGAGTATTGGGGATTAAGGCTGGATCCTCATCCTGATGCCTTGCGGTGGGCTCAAACCCACGGCGAGGCTTGTCATTTCCTGACGTGTACTCTACCGCTGAGCTCCCGTACCCCTCATTTCCTAAAAGCTCCAAACTTCAAAATGATTGGAGCCACATTAACAGGCAGGGCCAAGGGGAAAAAGAAATCCAGACACGATTTAACTTATGACGCATTAGCCTACATTCAGGTTTGATTGACTCCACCAGAATTCGCGAGAGGGATCAGCAGCACAACTTTTACGCCCGCTAGTTCTTCAGTTGGGATAAAGGCCAAGGCTCATTAAAGAGTGAGTAGCCTACAGAGTTCCTCAAGTTCATCCGCAAATGAATTCGTGCATGTTTGTTTTTCCCAACCCCCCCCTTTTCCTGCACTCAGATTGCATAGTAGATGACTCATAATCCGCCGCTGATGTTCGAAAGTCAGGACTTACAATCTACAGTAGCTTTCAGCGGCTCGCTCACGCGCTCGGATTCCTACGAAAGTCGGACCCTAAGCTGTGGGCAATTTGAGCTGCCACAGCGGCAGCTTAAAAAAATAAATAAATCACATAATACAGTATTACATGCATGCATCTGCAAAGGCAACCTTACCCACCTCCACCCCCACCCCTGCACCTCCAGCTGATCCGTTTCCAAGAACGGTCCTGATGTGACATTATGTAAGAACTGGAAGCCGAGCTGCTGGGATTAAAGTAACCACACAAACCCCAAAGAACATACTAATCTCCCTATGTGATTATTAGTCATAATATTTAACGCCGGCTTTAATGAGAGTGCTGGGCATAATCTCTGTCTGGCAATATTCACCTGTTCCCAACTCCTCAGACTTGCCTCCGAGGAGGGAGTCGGAGAATGAAAGAGAATAATTACAAATCCTGTGTGTGTGGGTGAGGGGGGAGGTTATCTTGACTGTATGAAATGAGGAAAATAGGGCTGTGATGGTGGTTTAGCTCGGTGACAAATCTCAGGATTTGCTCAGCTCTTCTCTGGAGTTTGATTTCCTTCGAACCTTTTAGTTTCAGATCCCTCTTTTCTATTGCTGTGGTCCAAATTGTGCATAGCAGTAAAAGAATTACAGTAAATTAAGAGTTGTTTTTGAGAAGTGGCCTGCCTATGTTCTTAAAAAGGTGGGAAAGTGGATTCTCAGGCTCTTTACAGTGACAGATTCTTTTTTTCACCCCCAACATTTCGACAACTCCGACAATCTAAGAATTGGATGACCGTTGGGGACAGTACCACTAACGGAGAGACAGGAGATGGAGATGGAGGTGGCAGAGCTGAGAATGCTAGAATATGCATTGGGAGTGGTGAAGAAGGACAGGATTAGTAATGAGTATATATGAAAGACAGCTCAGGTTGGACAGTTTGGTTTAACCCAACCTCAATTGGAACTTAACCATTGGCGTAACCTAGTGCTTCTGAAGCACTCTTCGTGTTTTTCAAGGGATACCACAGCAGATTTTATAGTTACCATTAGCACCATGTGAAGGCACCCACCAATAGGGGCCTCAGCCCATCCAGAATGGTCTTGTCAATCTGGATACTGATTTGGCAAAGTAGTGCTTGTGAAGCACAACTGTGCTTCTTTGAATCAAGCATGCATGTGTGAGAGTTTTGGAAATCTAGGGTAGGCAGCTAGTCACGAATGTGAGACAACTCTGCCAGAAATGATGTGACGCACAATCTGCAACTGTTTGCACAGAACATTATGCAAGCTTTCAGATACTACTTTCAATCATGCAGAACCTTTTATATTAGATGTCCCACTCCCAAACACGGGAGTTTCAAAATATGACATGATATGCATCTCATAACCTGTCAGGAGTTGGTTAAGCTATCACCAAGTCTCATAATAGATCTGGAGGTATTCTGTTTCGTCAATATGATGGGGCGTGATAGACTACAGGGAGCAATGGGAGCATAAATGGGAATCTAAATATGTATATATATAGATCAATTTGTGGATTAATTTTATTGCATTCAACACCATGTAAAAAAAGCTTTTATGCAGTTTTACGCTTGGTAGGTATAGCTGTCTCTTAAGTCCTGTCCATTCACGGTCATTATCACTCATCACCACGGCTGTTGCTGCAACGTGATGTCTCTCTATTGTCTTCATCTGTCTGTGCGGTTGTGCGCGGCATGCTTCACATCTATGTCCTGTTTTCTCTCTCCCTCTCTCCTCTTCTCACCTCCTCTTCCTTTGTGTTGGATGAGAAGGCAAGTCCCGGGGCACCGGAGGATGACAGCAAGCTGTCGGTAGGTTCTGTCTGATTGACGTTCTTTCTCTCTGCTTCAGTGTTTGTCTCTCTGTTTGCGTGTAAATAGGCTAACTTCTGTTTCTTCCACCATATTGTGAGCAAGACGTGTTTCTGTTATCTCTAAATTTCAGCTTAACCAGTGTGCAGAGAGTAACCCCTGTCTGTCCTCCCGGGCATGGCCGACAAGCGGTTAATTTTGCATTTGGTTTGCAAAACGCTATCCAACTGTATGCACGGTGCATATATAGGATATAGGACACAATAGGACTGGGAAATAATTAATTATTGTTGCCTTTCAATGGTATTGTTTCAGGATTTAATTCAGGATATCGTTACATTATAAAGTATTATTTATTGTCTTGATAAAGAGAATACATTGCCTAAAACTTGTTGCAGAATGAGGTCTGACACATATGAGGGAGCATTATTTAAAAAGCCAGTACTGGTTCAATGTGATAAAACTCAGGTGGATTCTTCAACATTGTATGTTTACATATTCAAGCAGATGTCATTGTCATATGCACTGTATTGATGTTCCTTGGGATTACTGCGATAGTATGTTCCATATCGCCCGGCAATCTGACAGAGCACACATGTCATAATGCCTAGACATACAATGAATAGCAAAGAATAGGCCTACGTGTTTAAGTATTCACCCACTACAAAAGGGGTCCCAGATCAAACTGGGGAACAAATATCGGACAATTCTCATTGGTCTCCACAAAAGCCACATCCGTGGAGTCTTTCACAAGTCATGCCTGTTTACAAATCTCCCTTTGCCGCCCGCTCACACCCGTACGGGCGTGTGAATTGGCAGCTGACACCTCCAGACTGCCTACGCCTCACCGGTCGGGAGCCAAAGGAGGAGACTCTCCAAACTGCAGCTGCCTGCACTGATGGCCAGTGTCCCACCGTTTTCAGGTTCAGCCCAAAATGCTGGAGTGACCTTGGCAACACTCTGCGGCATTGTTTTTAAAAAATATATATATTCAATTATTATTATTATTGCTTTTCTTGGAGAACAACAAAAAGGGGATTTATTCTCTTGTTTCTCTGACTTTGGCCTATTTCAGAAATTGTTTTTCTGATTTTCTGATTTTTTATTTTTTACTTTTTGGAAGTGTCTTTATGATAGCTTTAGGAGGAGGTTCTGCTTGTGGTTTTTATATAAAGGGGGATTAGGGCACGGCATCAAAGGTGGAGGTATGGTGGAAATTTATGAGCCAATGTTATTATAGCTTCCATACTTTTCTCTGGGAGGAGAGATGATAAGCAGGATGACACCCTGTAAGGCAAAGAGCAAAAAAAACCTCTTGAAAGAGAAATGGAGTCCCGATCCCTAAAACGGCTGCCTGTTTAGAAATGTGAAATTAAAATTGAAAGCAGCATGTTTTCTTCAATTCAGCCACGTGGGATTAGAAATGTCTTTTCCAAATAATTATTTTGTTGACTGCAGAAGATGCTTGCATGTGTGCATGGTTGTTGAAATAATTACCCTTAAATCATCAATTATCGAGCAGAATCTGGGGGAAAATAGAGATAACAAAACCCAGATGAAGAGATGCTGTATGGCGATTATCATGACATGACGGTGTATCTAGAAATGAAAATCGAGTATTTTCTCGTTTTGTCTGTTGTTCGAATGACACCTTTTTCCTCCCTTCACAGACCAGGCCTCGCCTTCAGAGGGGTGGTAGCTCTGCCTCCCTGCATAACAGCTTGATGAGAAACAGCATTTTCCAACTGATGATCCACACATTGGACCCCCTGAGCGAAGGTAAGACAAGTCGTCAATGTTCAATGCATAAAAAAACCTCATCCAGTGAGTATGTTTACATGCAAGCTCATGTCCTGATGACTTGAGGTAGCCACGTGAAGGCAGTATTTCAGGTAATTGGTCCAAAGTGCAGCAGTTTCTCTGCTATACGGCGGTGGGTTTCTCATTGCAATCACCTTCCGTCTTTGTCTGTCCTCAATTGTGGCAGTCAGATGACTTACTCTGCTTATCTTTGTGTGTTCTCTTATGTGTTATTGCAGAACCTCATAACTCAAATATTCCTATTTTGCCATCCTATCCAAGTGTTAGCTGCTATTACTAGCTTAAAATGTATAAATTTGCCATACAATTGGACAAAAGAACAAGTCAAGGGGTCCTAATTGTGTCTTCACCAATGGAAGTAAATAGATGAAGGCCATACGTGACCGTTCCTAAAGTGAGACATGTGCCATCTGCATGTAGACATACCAAAGGATGGCTCTCTTGTGTGTGTCTGCTTTAAGTGCCTGGGTATCTGCACTTGAGATGGAGATAAACTTGAGTGTGTTTTTATTTTTCCTTTTTAAAATATCATACTGGCAAAAAAGAATTCTCTGAAGACATCAGAAATATGAAGGCTCTGTCCTTGAGCTCTCTGTGGAAGCTGTGACATTCTACCTGCTATGCTCAAAAACTGAGGACTAAATTGACTTTAATTTGTAGTATGTTGCAACATTTTGTCATTGGTATCGAAGTTCCCCTTGCTGTCCCCCTGATGTTGAAATCTGATGCCTATTTACCAAATAACGGTGAAATAATGAAAACAGAATACTTACTTCTCCCACAAAGGAAGGACAGAGAGCACAGTACAACCAGTCAAAAGCCCATCAGGCTTTATAACAGGGTCCTGTTGGGCTCAGTGATATCTTTCAGGACTGTTTCTTGCCAATATTGGGGGCCAGGGCATGACACCCGGCCGTTCTTTTACTGTTTACATGCTTGTGCTGCATTTGTATCCTTGCAGAAAAGCAGTTTGTAAACTCAACCCTGGGTCATGGCGTGCAGGGGGGAGTAGGATCATGGCTTCACTTTAATCCAAGATGAAGGCTTGATAGTTAGCAGGCCTGCTAGCTGAGCCCAGAGACATGCTAAGTGACTTTTGGTTCTTGGCGCTGAGGATGAATATGTTCATTGTTATAACTGGGGGGGGTGTGATGTCACTTCCTTTCCAACTGGATCTGACAAAAATGGCCAAGGGAAGATAAAGCAATGAGGAAAGGCAGCCACATTATCGAGGGAGCTGGGAAAATCTCCATTTTCTGATACATTCACTGATTCTCAACTTCGATGAAGGGTTTTGATTTTGACAGAGGGAGGTCGGCCTATAACGTTGACGTGTTGAATGTTAAAGCACGGGAGAGAGGATGGTATTGTTGATGTGGGGCCTGCGTACTAGCCTCTGACAGAAGGCCTTTTTCTATCCCCTGGGTGTGCTCAGTGTTTTCTTCTCTGCCTCCACACGGTGCGTGTCATTTGATGATAGCATCTTTGTGAATTGTAGGTAATGAAAATGCCAGGGGTTAGTGCAAAGCACCCCACATCATGTCAACGGGGCACATGAGTAAACTGGCTCTATACGCAATGCATCAGCAGTCCTAAAAAGTCTTCATTTCACACTGGGTCCTCCTCTCCTCATTTTAAGTAGTGAATTCAGTTTTCGCATGCGTCACATTCCTGGAAAGCCAGCCACAGGAAGAGCGACTTCGGGAAAGATGAATAAATTGTGCCGTGACCAGCTTGAAAGTGCCTATTAACATGCATCATGCCTGTGTCAGGCGCTTAATCCTAGATGGCCCATTACTCAACACATTCATCATTTCATCTCGGCGATTAGAGTCTGAAACATAGCCCGCCGGTGGAGCGGAGCTTTAAATTCCTCTCGGATTAAACGTAATTTAGTGGAGGAATGGTGCTCTCATGTTAAATTAACCGCACTCACACTCCTCCTGGAGCAGAAACTGAATTACATTTAACATCTACAGATTCATGAGACGTTTCGATACTTTGCATTTCAGGTACTACTATATCAGGTAAAGTCCCCGGACTTTACCCCGGACCCCACTCACATACCCTGACATTTAAATGACAGAAAGCAAGACACACACGATCAGTCGATGGCCCCCAAAGTGCGGCTCGAATGAATTAAAGTGAAATTGGTGTGACACTTGGCGTTGTTTATTTGCTGCATGTTACAGTGCGGCACATGGCTAGTTCCCCGTGTGGAACATCAGTCATAGTAAACACAGCCCAGACACACCAGGGGGGATGGGATGCCCGAGTGCCTCATGAGATGTTTGGTGGGTTTTGATTTTTGCTGTAGTTTTTTCAGACGCGGGCTTTTTTGTTTTTGTCAAGATGTGTGTGTCTGTGTGTGTGTGTGTGAGAGAGAGAGAGAGAGAGAGAGAGAGAGAGAGAGAGGATACATCCATCAATGGTGGAGGGAGCTGCTCCCATCATTGCGTGCTTTCAGGTTTTAAGTGAAGGCCCGTGGGGCTGCAGGGAGCTGGCAGAACAGCATCCATACATCTTTCATTGGAAAATGTCTGAGAGCCAGTTGTCATCTGTGCTGTCTGTTTTGACTGGTCAGCTCTCACGTGTCGGGTGTACCCGGCCGGTGTGAGATGCACATTCTGTGTGTGTGTTTCTATGTACACGTCTTTGTGAGTTAACACTGTGCCATGCTTTATCAAATATTACAGTGTGAAGTTCTGTATCGCCATATTCACTGTAAATAGGCCCGTTAATGTGGGTTTTCATTTATCCTATTCGTTCTACCTCACCAAAGAAATGTTGACTTGTCATCAGGAAATGATGCGGTCCAGTGATGCAATGTGCTCTGTCGACTCACATCTCATCTGGTTTCTCCTCTCTATCTCTCTCTCTGGCTCCTCCACTGTCCCCTCAGAATTTGCTGACTCCGGTGAGTTACTTCTCTACAATTTCTGTACCCTACCCCCTCTCCCCCCAAAAAATCTGTTTGTTTTCTCATTCCAACAATCCCCCCCCCGGAAGCAGCTCGTTAAGCCAACTGTGTCCCCCTCCCCTAAATGTGCGTTACCCCTGAGTGCCGCTATCTGTCAACTCTCTGTACTTATTCTGTGCCATCCCCGCAGACCCTCTCCTTTTGAATCTTCATTCCCTCCTGTGGATGTATTCTCAATGGAAACCCCTCTGTGACCATTTCTGTATCGTTTTCTTTTTCTGACCCCCTCCATTACCCCCGAACTCCTCACTCTCCTCTCACATGACCCCTGTTTCACATCTAGCCATTGCTATGGTTGTGTGCTATGCTGTAAGTTAATGGCGAGTGTGGGCGGTGAGAAACCAACCCTCGCTTCATTTCACCCATGCCGATCATGACGGCCACACGGCTCAAACACCTGTAAACAGGCTTTCAACACGACGTAAATAAGATGGTGAGTTGGAGCGAGAGTTGGTTTCTTGTGTGTTGTGCTAACCGGCCCCAGCTGGAGGGTCAACAGGAGCACCTCAGAACATCCTCTGCAATTTTTATGAAGGCAAGCGAGTCGCCATTGTATGCGGCTGAGAGTTTTTGTCATTTTCCTGCCTGTGTGTTTGTTTAAAGGGCAGTCGGGGGAAAGGTGTCAGCCCTCTTCTCAGCCCTTCAAGACACAGCCTCCCCTCGGACTCAGAGTCAATAGGAGGCTGATAGGGCAATTAATGGCGGAAGGGCTAAAATTAGCCACCCTCGATGAGCTTTCACAATCAGTTGTTCCCACCAAACTGTTATTGATTCCCTCTGGCCATCCTTCACGTATTACTTTTCCCCTCAGAGGTGGATGATGTTTATTCAGCGGTGTAACTCATTTTGTGGCAGCGGTGAGCGACGTCTCCCATGCTAATCGCGTCAAACAAACCTGCAGCTTCGATACCGGAACTCGAGTTCTATTTTTTGCCATCGTGTAACAATCACAAGGCCTCTTCCTGTTCCAATTATATCAGAGCTACCCCAATTCTACATAAAATCTCCCTACTGTTGGTTCGTTTAGTTGTTCATTTAATCTGGGAGGTCATTGCTTTTTGCCCGTGCAGCATCTCTGTTTGTATTGCCGGAAGGCACAATAGCCAGCCGGCGCTCTCTTTTCCCATCAGCGTGCAGTTGCAAACAGTATCACTTAGGACAGGCATCACATATCGAACTTCAAACAGGGACTTTGATGCTGGTCCTCTCTGGGGAAGGCTGAAAACAAAGCTGCCTGACAGAACTCACGTCTGATGTCTGCCCCTTCAATAAGACCTCCATCATGACGTGAACTCTGGCTCTAGGTCTTCGTATTTGTGGCAAGTCCCTGCATATTTTGTGATCAGTAAAAATACGTTATTAGCAGAGTTTGTTTTTTTACAGTAAAGTACATGCTTTTTCTACCAAAAAAAGCAGGCTCGGTTAAATTTAACCCCTGCAATGCAAAGCACACAGAATTCTATTCCATGGGTGTAGCTTAAAGGTGGGAGGGTTTGTTATTCATCTTAGCCCAGAAATACCTTGCCCAGCGGGGAGGTACCGTGATCAAGGAGGTGCTTCTCTGAGGGCAAGGCCTAGCCATTACACTCGGGTTTCGGTACCTCTGCAAATTCCCCAAACATGGGAAAATCTTGACTGCATAATTTCTGCTAGTGGAGCACTGTGTTCAAGCTCTCCCTGCTTTTGGCAGCAGCACTTCGGACTGTTGCCTCACAGCAAGGTTTGCATGTTCTTCCTCGTGTCTGTGCGCCGGTTTCCTTCCAACATGAAAAAGACATGCATGTTAGGGTCAACACTCCTGCCTGTGCCACTGAGCAAGGCAACCGGATAAAGAACTGCAGTTGGCCTCTGGGCTTTGCAGCTGCTCACCGCTCCTATAGAATAGGGTGGGTGAAATGCAGAAGTCTCATTTTGTTCTATTTATGTATAATGACACATAAATAAATGGTAAATGCACTTATTCTCATTTAGAGCTTTTCTAGTTTAGAGGTTGCTCGAAGCACTTTGCATCATTTACCTCAGATTTACCGAGCATGGGGGGTTAGGGGGAAAGGGCCTTTTCCTGACACCCAATGGTGGGATTGACCTGTTACATCCATCTTGAGGTGTGCGCTCTACCACTAAAGCTTCTTCTTCCCCTGAAAGATCCAAAAGCCTTAGCTAAAGTGTATTCAATGAAACCAAGCAGCAGTTATCTTAGGAGCCAAATAGGCTTAATGTCACTACAATGTGGCACACTTAAGTCTGAAATATCCATTACTGGGCCATCCTCCCAGAAATGCCTTTATGCATGCTCAATAATCCAGGTGAGGAAATCGGTAAAGCGTTTAATCCGGATGAGTCCAGATGAGCAGATTCAACTTCTTTGTGATGTCCTTCCGAATTACAAGTTTCCGGATTCGATGAAATAAAGTGCATGTGAAGCCTAAGTAGGTCAGAGGCTGGCTTGCAGAAGTTATCCTGTCCCCAGAGTGAAACATTCTGCTTTCTGTTAAGAACAAAGCAGAACATGGCCTGATGCCTGCTGATTACAATCCTGTGGTACAAAACAACACAACGTGCTACGTACGGTAAGCATCTTTTGTCTGCTTACCAAGAGCGACTTGTGAGGATGAAGTGGATTAGTATGAATGCAGTGCAGAAAGGATCTGACTGACATACTAAATGAATAGACCCGCGGTATCTTTTCCATATACCCCCACTCACTGGGGTGATCTCTGTAAGGGGAGCTAGGGCAGCAAGGCTCAGGGTTCAAGGGGGAACAAGCACAGAGCAAAGAGTCACCATCTAATTGGATGCCTTGCTGCGGGGCATTAAATCGATGAGATAAACAATAACAGTCACACCACAAGGCCGCGGATGCTGTCGACAATATTATGTCATTTGTATCGACAGAGCACCATCAGTCCCGTATAGTAAGTAGGTTGACGAGAAAGGCCAAGGTCATTTGGTGGAGCTATAGCACACTGTTCTCAT
>OMLC01043951.1:0-10699 GCA_900302585.1 Regalecus glesne
CCCACCCACCCCTGAATAACACCCCCAGAGTCCTGTGACATGTTGGCTCTAGCCTCAGCCTCCATGTTTCCTGTCAGCTATAAATGGCAACCCCTGTGTTGGCCTGGTAGATCCTGGGTCCACCATCAGCTTTGTTGAAACTAGGGGTCCTGGGAGAAGAAGGACAGTGGATGTCGACAGAGGTAAGGATAGAGACAGTCATAGCCCAGTGTGTTGGAATGAAGGGGGGGAGTAAGCTGACCCCAAAGATGGGAGACATGGAAGTGAAGTAAGAAATCTGGCAGACATACAAGAGGGATGTATTCTTGGACTGGATTCTTTGAGAGCCAGAAGTTTGGTGGGGCCCCAAGTGCACCACTGGAAGAGACGTCACCAACCAAGGTAGAGGAACTCTAACGTTTGGATGACCCCCTGGGACCGGTGACCCACAGGCTAGCATGTAAAGAGGCCCCAAGTGGAGAGATGGCAGGTCCCTACTCTCCCACCACCAAGCATTGCGGGGACGGTGGGACTCACTCATGCTTCATGAGGGATGCCTTTGTCAGGTGCAGGATGGTGTCAGATGCAGGAACCCACATGTGGTTTATGTTAAAGGGACGTTGGTGTTTCAAGGAAGGGATAGTGTGCCGAATCCTGTTTGGTTGTTCCTGCTGGGAGCAGGGTGGGGCTCATTTGCATGCAGCTGGAGAGAGTTAATGTTGGGTGCTATCTTATGTGATGTTCTCCATGTTAAAAATGGGGGTATAATTGTGGAAGGTATTTTGGAAGTTATTGGTTATTAGAGAAGTTGAATTTGACAGCATCCTATTCCCCACTATGGGTGTGAAGAGTGGAAAGATAGGTGGGGTCAGTTCTGTAACCATGCAGGGGAAGACAGACCCATGGGTACAACACCAGCTTGACTTAAAGTCATTGGTAGATTGTGATATAACTTTATGATGCTGACCGAGAAGTCCATGATTTGTCCATGAAATGGATTTGTTCGTACACAGCACTTTTCTAATCTAATGACCACTCAAAGTGCTTTACAATGAATGTTACTGTTTCAGCAACATTTTGTATCAATTTGTCTCGTGTTTTATTCTGTTGTAATTCATATGTATGAACAAAACTAGATTTGATTGATTGATTGATTTGATCTTTTTGGGCGTTACGTAACAAGGAGATCTGAGAAAACGCTTCAGTTTTCACAATAAATACATTTTCATGTGTTTTGAATGCATTGAGAAAGAAAAGGCTTTTTCGGAGAGCAGTTAATTTTGTTTTTGAGGGCAATTACAAATAATTGAAACAGATAGATCGACTCCAAACCAAATTTTAGAGAATTTTATCAATGTGGCACCAGGATATTTACTTTCCCCCTGAGTACAACACTGTTAATGTTCATGTGTTTCTTTAAATAAAGACTGATCAAAACATGCGGAAGCCAAAGGGAAGTTCCTTGTGCGGAAGTTTACTTAGTCCGCCGCTGAACAACGTCCACAGAGAAGAACGGGGACCTCCAGCTCACTTAATCCACTTATGGAAGAAACTACAAGAAAAAAAACACTTGATGGACCCTTAACGTGAGATGCGGAAGTTTACTTAGTCCACCGCTGAACAACGTCCACAGAGAAGAAAGGGGACCTCCAGCTCACTTAATCCACTTATGGAAGAAACTACAAGAAAAACACTTGATGGACCCTTAACGTGAGATAATACGTATGGACAGCATGTTTACCAACGAGTCACTGGATTCGGTGGTTATTGAATCGACATGGAGAAAGTCTGAAAAGCTGGCTCAAGAAACGGTATGCATGAATTAACAAACGAGTCTATCTAGTTAACACTCTTGATTGTGTTGAATGGCAGGTTAGCCTCAGATAAGTGGGTCCTAATACCCGGAGTAACGCTTGACTACCAAGACACAAGAGTCATGGGGATGATAGTTACAGAGCAACCACAACAAATGGTTTCATGTTTAGGGATTTATGGTTAATTTTACCTAAATCATGTTGCTATGGGGAATCGACCGAGGTTGACGGTCCATATATATATTTGTTTTCAGAATTTGCGTTACAATGAACATACATTATAAAGTAACTCTAATTTTCTTTGAGACACACAAACAAGATTATGACTCCAATTCTCTTGATTTGGTTTTATAATCTTACAAGCCAAAATATGAATTTAACATTTGATTTTCACATGTGGATGGGATTAAACGGAGATTACCCTTAAACGGCCAATCATTCAAGTAGCAGCCCCTAACGGGAGCAGCCTGTAGTAGTAGTAGTAGCAGCAGTAGTAGTAGTAGTAGCAGTAGTGGTAGCAGTAGTAGAAGTAGTGGTAGCAGTAGGAATATTAGTGGTAGTAGCAGTAGATCTATCATTCAATAGGTCAGTAATGCTTGCTAATTTTATTATGAGAGCTACTTGTGAGTAAACATTAATCAAAGAGCCCCAGAGATGGGAGATATAACTAAAAAAAATCTTTATTTTTGTTTTTATCTTCTCTCTCAAGCTCATCAGCATCTTTGTAGATGTTTGAAAAGTTCAGCACAAGGCTTTCCAACTTTGCGTTTCTTTTTATGCCGGGCCAGCATAGCTCAGGAGGTAGGAAGGTCCTCTAGTAATTGGAGGTTATGGTTCATACCTTGTCCCTGCAGGAAATGTATTGAGTTGTCCACTGGTAATTGAAAGGCATTGACCTTTACACTGACTGCTTTGCAAGCTCCACAACAAACTTAGTTTTTTAAAAATGTACATATATTGGTTTTTGCTTATAAAAATATTAGCAAAGTGAGCTGTGAAAAATATTGTTTATATGTACATATGTATGAAGTGTATGACCTAGGAGGGGAGACCATATCTAGAAGAGAGTGATTTGAGAGTGATTCAAATTATTTGCTTAACAGTGAGCATATTAATAAAAGATTGAAATGTAAGAATCATGCAGAATTTGAAAGGTTTTACATCCCCTGAAATAGCTCAACATGTTTAGGTTCAAATGAAGTTGCTATGCGAAAGTATGTGGCATCACTTGGAGTCTGAGGTTTTTTGTGAGAATAATGATCAGTAGTAAAATGTGGATAAATAGTTTCATAAATATCACTGTGGGGAACAGTGCCGAGAGGAGCTGTGTGATCAAACTGAGGAGGTTACTGCTGGGTGACTATGTTTCCTCTAACTGCACTCATTGGTATTTCAGAAAGGCTGCCAGACCAGACTAGTGCATACTGCCATAGCTGAAGTCCAGACTGGATCCACTTCCACGTGCAGTAGCCAGACGGAACCACAGGATCAGCTACTGGAGCAAAACCTCTACCATGACTTCCAAAAGCTAGACATATCTGGCTTAAATGAGTTCCTTCATCGAGTTGAGGATGTGGTTATCAAGGAGTTGTCCAGGAATACGAAGAGTCACGCTTTTGATGGGTTCCAGATGACTCGGGAAGACCAGTATGACTTGGTAAGAATCATTAAGATGATCACTAACATCTTTCATATGCTTTGCATTGTATGCTGATGTCTATTCTTTATTCTAGTAGGCTTATGTTTGTCTTTAAAGTAAAAACTTACAATGTCTGAATTTGGTGGGGCAGTTTCCTACCCTTAGAATTTCTCCTCTATTTTTTTTAATAGGATTTATATGATTATGATTATATGATTGAGATGAGGGATATACATTTCCAGGTTTCATGTGTACATTCCCTTCACCATCCTGGTGCCAAAGAGCGGGGTCTTCATGTAACCAGTGTAACTTGGAATTGCACAGGTTCCGTTATTGCCTGTGGTTATGGTCGGTATGTTTACTTTCAACCAATACTCCCATATAAAAATAAAACTTAAATATCAACTTTCTTAAATATTTGCAGATTTAACATTCAAAAACAGCCCAAAAGATTATCTCCAAGTGGAATCA
This sequence comes from Regalecus glesne, assembly GCA_900302585.1. Taxonomy (NCBI): domain Eukaryota; kingdom Metazoa; phylum Chordata; class Actinopteri; order Lampriformes; family Regalecidae; genus Regalecus; species Regalecus glesne. Next base: position 3,904 of record OMLC01043951.1, read on the forward strand.
TGGCAATTGGCAAAATCTCAGTCAAGAGGACATTGCACTTGAATATTTTAGTATCATTGCCATATACTCAACATTATTCAGCTAATTCCAGTTTCCTTGCTGCAGTATTGATGATGGAGATTGGACCAATGAGAGTTCATATATTTGCACCTGGAATTTGGATCGTCAACGTGTGAAACATAACCAACCAGACCTGATTATAGATGTTGCTACCACAGTTACAGCTCTCTCATTTCACCCAACCCTTCCCTCTTTAATCGCAGGTATGCTGTTTTCCCTTTGGTTTCAACAATAGACCTTTATGATTGTTCTGAAGTTCATACTTTGAGTTCCATTTGCAAAAATGTAAGGTTTTAATGTCGTTTAGGTTGGGAAGTCAAGTCAGTCAAGTATATTTACATAGCCCAACATAGTACTGAAGGGCTTTACAATCACGACAATGCACAACAATATATGACAGTATAGGACATGTGACAATCTCAGGCTGATTCATCACATTCTTAAATGACTGTGCTTTGTCTTCATCTGTGGCCTTAGGGGGTCTTTATAATGGAGAAGTATTGGCTTGGGACATCAGTCAGATGCAGGATCCTGTTATAGCCCAAAGTGGAATGTCTGCCGACAGTCATCGAGAAGCAGTTTATCAGGTTGATGGCCCTGTCAATTAAATACCATCACAGTGGTTTGCAGTATAACTCTTAGCAATGCTACCCTGTAAGAGACAACATTGCTTTGAATTAGGGACTTAACTAAATATTTGACCACATTGCTGAAATCATCCAGTGCTTCAAATTAAATGCAGATGAAGAATATCATGTCTAATAAGTATTGTGACAGAAAATGATTAAAACAAAATATTAAATCTTTTGTCTATAGGTTGACTGGGTGCCGGTTCAGAAGACAGGCGAGCTGGGGGTGCTTAGTGCAAGCTCTGGGGGGGAGGTACTGATTTGGACGTTAGATTCAGGCCATCGGAGGCTCGTCCTGAGCACAGGCTTTGCCTTAGTTAGAAAACAGCTGCCTCAAAGCCGCAGTACACACACTGAGGTAAGCTTCTGGATATGGATAGAAAAAAATGATTAACAGTTATTACGCTTATTGATTAATAAAAAGAAATATCCTTACCAATTACACAATTCGCTATGATTAATAGCTCTTTCTTAATTAATATTGAAGCTTGTAATGGCTGTTTAAAGAAAATCCTGGGACCGTAGTAGCGGTAGAACGCACACTTCAGGAACTAACAAGCCAAAGACTGTGGAATCGAACCCACTGCGGGGTATCAAGAAGGGTATCCAGCCTTAATTCCCCATGCCTGCCTGATAACCTGTCCAGGTTATTTCTCTGCCCTCCACCCAGTGAGTGGTGGGATAGGCACCAGTAGACTCAATTTCGGATAACCGGTTGACAGTGACATGACATGCCTTTGCTTGATTTAGTTGTGTCAGCACACCTATCAGCCTTGACAGAAAGGCAATCAGAGCCACCGCTAACTGCTGTCAATTGCACAGTCAATGCTGGTTCTTTGACATCCCTACATCCAACAGAGTAATTCATTTTATTAACTACAACTGTATTCATCCTGCTATGCTTATACTACAGCAAGACCAACATGCCATGTTTTTAACTTCTGGATGGTTTTAAACAACTCTGTAAACTTAGAGTTGTGTAAAGTTGAGTTACTCTTCAACATCATATTTGAATAGCTTTCCACAGGCTTTCCCATAACATGTACAGAATATGACACCTCATTAAAGAGCTGATCGTCTCATGTGCTTAACTGTGTAGTGTGTGATTACTATGAATAACTCAGAATGTTCCTTTGAAGGTGGGGGTTCTCAACCCTCACATTGAGAATAGATGATATGAGTAACCACACCTTTTATCATGTGCTTTTTTCTCATAGGCCTGGAGAAACAGTTATGCCGGTGTGACTTGCCTGGCTCTGTCTCCCTGGGATTCAGACACTTTTCTCGTAGGCTCAGAGGGCGGCCTGCTGCTCAAATGCTCCTTCTCAGCTGAAACCCCTGCTGCAGTGTTATCTAACGGGAAGAATGTGATGCTAAGAGCTCCAGCTGTCTTTTCCTTCAAGCCACATGGAAACCCAGTCCACTCGATACACTGCTCTCCTTTCCACAGGTAGCAATTTTCCACCCATCACCAAACTCCAAAGTCAGTCATAACAATCAGATCAAAACATTAAAGTTAACTGTCAGGGTTCTGCATTGACACGGTTCAGAAGCATAGAGAGGTCGGTGTAAAATTTCCTGGTTATTCCCCACACTGTGGGGGTGTACATAGACTTAGATGAAACTTTAGGGATTAAGGCTGGTTGCCCTTCCCGATGCCCTTCGATGGGTTTGAACTCTGGTTCATCAGTTTCCAAAGCACATACTCTACCACTGAGCTACTGCAAGTCTAGAGGCATTTTAAGAACTGACAAATGAAATACGGCATTGGACAACTGAATTCATTAAATATTTTCTCTAGTTTAGTTTGATGTCCTTACCGAGAGCCGCGGTAGTTCAGTGGTTAGTGTGCTCGCTTTGGGAACAGAAACAGCAAGTTCGAATCCACCGCACGGTGTGAGGAAAGGTGTCTGGCTTTAATCCCTCCCAAGCTCCAACTGAGTCCGTGTTCACCCCCAAAACATGGGGACTAATCCTGACATATAATATGGGCCTTTTTAGTTGAATGTCCTTACCAAGCAAGAAAACTTTGTATCAATCTGCACTTTCAACTTCATCGGCCCACGAAGGTTGCTAGAGCTAGAAAGCCACACCAGCTCTGGTGTTATGTCATACCAGCAAGTCACTCCTAGCTCAAACTGAACGGGGTCTTTTATGCGAAGTAAATGTTTTGATGCATGCTCAATAGTCCATGGAAGGGAATCACAAAAAAGTGCAGCCATATGTTGGCTGCGCTCATTGCGCTCCTATACAATAGGATGGGTTAAATGCCAAGAACAAATTTCCCCACCCTGTATTGTGTGGCAATAAAACAATTCAATTGTTCTATTGTTACCATCAGGTAAAAACCACTTATCTGTAAAAGAGCTAACAGGCAGTCACTGGTTTATGTAATTTATAGTCCGTGTGACTTTGTATTTTCATCACTTTCCATGGTCTTTTGAAGGAACCTGTTTCTGAGTGTGGGGACTGATGGCATGGCACACCTCCATTCTCTGCTCCAGGCCAATCCTCTTCTTTCTCTGCGGGTGTCTGACTCATATGTGTTTCACGTGCGCTGGTCTCCAGTCAGACCTTTGGTATTTGCTGCTGCTACTGGACAAGGTAAACCATCCAAACACTTAAAAAAAATGTTTTTTACCAACGTTGAGTCAATATCCTGAAGGAATTTGCCAAGTCAAGCCTGTTGGCTTTGGCTGATGTACAGGGACGCCTGCAGTTGTCTTACCTGAGTTCTAACCAATCTCTGCACCTCAGGGGGTCTAAGAATAAGTAGTGTGGTACTAATTGTGAAGTTTCACTGCTTATTTTTATCATGACAGAAATAGAACTAATAAAAATGTTATTATTTGCACGTAAATCCTCAGGATTTTGACTTAAATACTTGATCCATCCACTTGTAGGCCTTGGCCACCAACTTATGAGAATTGTAATGAACCACTGTTCAAATTTCAGTTGTCACTTGACTGCATTGATGCTAATAATTAATTTATGTGTACTTTTTGCAATCCAAACATGTCTCATGTGCGTATCTTGACATATAATTTCAAGAATTTACCGTCCAGTCAGTCATCCAAGTACAGCATTTTTACCTCTTGCATTACAACCAGATTAACCATCCAGCTCATATGTGAAACTGAACCATATGGACCAGTATAGTTCAACATGTCACCAATTTTGCCAGAGTTTGAGAATGGTGGTTTCCCCACTGGGTTACAATATAAGTATAGTCCCATTTCTTAAATGTTTCTTTTTCATTTAAGGTGTGGTAAAGATATTCGACCTGGGCCGGAGGTCCCTTCAACCAGCAGCAACAATAGAACATGACACTGCAGGACAAGCAGTCACTTGTCTGGCCTTCAATTCAAGAAATACTCACCTCTTGGCAGTGGGCAGCAGAGATGGAAAAGTCAGCATCTGGCACCTGAGCACGAACTTGACTGAACAACAGCCTCAAGAGATTGCTCATCTTGATCAGCTAGCCAACGAAGTGACAGAATAAGACTATTATTATAGCCATGCAGTTCATTACTGGTAAACATGATGTTTGTAATATTTGGCTGTTTAGATTCAAATTTATACTCTTTTGTGTGTGTGTGTGCGCTATTCATTTGTACATATAGTTGGGAATCCAAATGAAGACACTGGAGTAAAATAAAAGACTCTGACATTCTACCCAGTATTGTTTATTAAAGCACACTGCAGTTGGTGTCACAAATATCACTGTCACTAATAGGTTCTTAAATCTAGCCAGAGCACAAACTAAAGCAGCCGAAACGATCACATTCAAATTGAGAGAAGCACAAATATTGAAAGGTATAGCTACATAGATGGGCATAGATAGTCTTATCTAGTGAGTACTAGTGTCATAATCATGCACTTTCAGCGGTGTATATTTGAGTAAGTGTGCAGGGGAAACATCCCAACTAATCACTAGGTAGGGAAGGAGAGGGGTTAGTTGACAAAGAGAGAGCGGGTGAATTCAACAAAGTCGAAAGCTGACGGCAGCTCCCGACCCTTGCTGTCTAAATAGGGCTTCATATGTGAGATACAGTAGTCTGCTTGCTCCTTAGTCAGGTTCTGTAAAGAAAGTTGGAAAGTTTTAATGTTCTGGTCTTTACTTTACTTTTTGGTAATGTGCAAAACAGTTATCAACCATATGTTTACAGGGTTTACCTGATAGAGTTCTTCTTTTGTGACATAGGGCTTATCCTCAGTGCTGAGGGCACGGAAAGCGCTTTCGATCTCTTCACTTGACTTGACATTCTCTGTCTCACGGCTGATCATGAAGGCCATATATTCTTGCAAAGATACATTGCCATCCCTGTATATAAAAATCAGAGTAAAGAATATCACACACAAGTCCATCTTATTTGAATAGCTCATTATCACACATTAGCCTCTGTGGGGATAAGGGACTCTAAAACATAATAACCAGGTCTTAAACTACTGGTTGCCTATCAGATTAAACGGTTGTTGTTTACAGCCCTGCTAATACCAAAAAATGTAGATGAAGTTGACTGACCTATTGGGATCAACGGTATCAAGAATAGACTCAAACTCGGGGTCAGGCTCCCCCTCCTCCACCATTGGTAGGTCATAGCCCAGTGAGCGCAAACATGACTTGAATTCCTGGTGATTCAGACGGCCTGATTTCTCCTTGTCAAAATGCCTTTAAGACAGGGAGAGCAAACAGTCAGGGAGGAGTTTTGTAACTCACATGGCATGGTTATTGGGCACAGGTCAAAAGCAGCTTACTTGAACATCATGCTGAATTCTTTCAGGGCCTCCTCTGTCACTCCAGTGGTGTTCCTAAAGAATGAAGATGTAAAATCCAAGACTTAAAGAATGAAAGGCACTAGTCGTAGTGCGACATATTCTTAAATGAACTAACCACCAAGGAAAGAGGAAACTGGAGACATGTTGAAAAATGTTCTAAAGCACTGGTTAAAAGTTAAGCAGCTGAAATATTTTACACAAAAGTTGCCTTATTTTTTTTTGCACATTCTTATACATACATTATATATACAATTAGTCTGTCGGTATCTAAGTATGTCCAAAGGTAGATTTGCATCTGTACATTACCTGGCCTGTATTTGCTGCTCCAGATTGTGCTGCATCCTCATGCCTAACTGGTCTAACTGATCCCACTGCTGAGCCAGACCTACTGTACTGTGTTCTGTGTATTTGTTGTCCAAAATGAGTGCTTCCTCCATAGCTGCCCCCAAGTCTTCAATCTTCTTAAGTTGGCTACGCATGGCCCGGATCTCCTGATGCGCATGCTGAAAATGCACAAGTGTGTATACATACAATACAAAGTGAGGGTACAGGTTGGTAAAAGTCACCCACCGTGTTGTTGATATTTGAAGACCCTAAATCACTCTAAATTCATCTCACAAGAATCTTAAGTCACATTATGATTGCTGGTCCACTTGGACAAGTTAGTTCTTTAAAGTGCCGATGTGTCCTATCTGTCACTGCTGTAAGAGCTAGCTTTTATTCCTAGAGTGCTGGAAATAAAAAAACAAATAGTTAAACTTTTGGCAGAGAATTTGTGATACCAAAATGTTGCATCGTCACATATCTTTGATTCAATTCTAAGCTCAAAATCTACTGGATCTTTACACATTTTCATAGAATTACTGATTTAAACTCACAAAGTAACTGATGTTACAATGTAAAAATCTTTGTTCAGGGCAGAGCAATCTTTCAGTACCACTGTGCAATGGGTTAGACATTGCAGCAAAATACCTTTAACACTCCACCTCAGAACACAGGTTCTCCAAACACTGTTCCATTAATTTAGTATGGGGGAATTGAAAACTCATCTCCTTTCACTATCAGTTGAGTATTGACAAGTAACAACAACTGTGACATTTACCTTGGTGGCCTCTAGTTGGGACTCCAAAGTTCCAGATTCTTCTACCATGCAAGATCTGGGCATTGACAAGACTCAATATCAGATATAATCCAGTTTATCAGAAACAAAATATTGAATTCTCTCTCTCTCTCTCTCTCTCTCACACACACACACACACACACACACACACACACACACACACACACACAAATGACAGGTCTGTTTTACGAGTCACGATTAACACCCC
>OMLC01043952.1:0-10695 GCA_900302585.1 Regalecus glesne
CATTGTCCTTCATTTTCTCTGTCAGCCTTTAAATCTTATAGGAAACCACTATCCAAGGAGCAGGTGGGGCACAGAAGGAAAGAGACAGAGTAAATATCAGCTATTTGACAATTTGCAACTGTATCAAAGGGCCAGCTCCTAGATGTCTGTGTTCAATTTTTGTTTCTAGTAATATCAAAGCCTGTTACTAGCTTTTCAGGATTACAGATATTTGCAGATAAACAATATACAGTGGATTAAATATTTCTGGATGGCGGTGAGAGGTATTTACAGGTGAATATGATGGGATGATAGGTCACAATGGCAATGATATGAAGGTGTACCCCAGACATTGTTAGAATGAGGGATATGCCTTAAAATATGAATATTTAACGACATCATTACCATTTGCTGTGTAACAATCACATAACTGTCAGCTTCCATTGATGAGGCGGACTACATCACACATCAGCAGCAGCTACCAAATGGCATAAAGCAATTTTATTTTAGTATGATGATAAGTTCTAATGTTTAATGGTTGAAAGGATGTTTTGGTGCATTTCCTGTTGACTGCTTTCAGTGTTTATTCAGTGCTTTAAACATCGTCTTAGCACAGCTGCGAAGCTTTATTCACTTGTTATTGTACATACATATGACATTTATTCTCTGCATTTAACCCATCCTATTGTATAGGATCAGCGAGCAGCACCCCAGTTCTTGTTCATAATGTCTTGCTCAGGGGCACAGTTAGGAGTATAAACTCCAACATGCATGTCTTGTTGATGGTGGGAGGAAACTGGAGCACCTGGAGGAAACCCACGTAGACATGGAAAGAACATACAAACTCCACACAGAAAGGACCTGAGACAGGATTCAAACCTGGGACCTTCTTACTTTGAAGCAAGAGTGGCAACCGCTACGCCACCCTAAACATCCATAAAATATGTTTGGGATCATTTGAATTATTTGCATATCAGAGCAACTCCGCTACCATTTGCATTTACACTTCCAGATACAACAAGGTGGCATATAGGAGAATTTCTATCTGCAGTATTAAAATATGTAACCTAAAGGGAACCCTTTTCAAAACGAAATATTGGCATTTATATTAGTAGACAATCTATAACTTGAAGCAATAGCTTATTGCATTCTTTGTATCTTTTAAGGATATCAGTTAATAGACTCAATAGAAAAGCTAAATGCCAGCGTCACCAAGGTTTGAAAAACGCGCAGATAGTCACACCCACACACAAACATTTGACAAAGGAGCGGGTTGCTGAACACTTTTCATCAACATCACCTGTGAAAATTTGTCTGTTCTGCATTATAAATTATAGCTCATTTTGATCAGCTCCTCAACCTCAGCAGGGTCCTGGGCCTCTCCATAACTGCCACATCCTCCTCTATCACAAGAACAACTTTCTACTTTCAGAAAAAAACAAGCTGTTCAAGAGACAGAACCCCCCCCCAAAAAAAGCAGCTGGGGGGGTCCTGTCTATTGCAGACTCCGGTTTCTCCCTCCACCCTGACACAAAGTGTAAATCAGCTGCATCTGGTGTTCACAGACATTGTCAACACCTCACTGGAGATATGCTACATACCAGCATGCTCCAAGACCTCCACCATCATCCCCATCAACCTAAAAACATGGACAACCACAGGACTTCGTGACTACAGACCCATCGCCCTGACTTCTGTGGCAGTTAATTATTTTAAGTGCCTCGTTCTCTCCGTGCGTATTGCATTATAAAATTATAGCTCATTTTGACCAGCTCCCCCAACCTCAGCAGGGGCCTGGGCCTCTCCACAACTGCAAACAATAGAAATGAAATCAGAGTGATGATAATAATAAAGACACATGGAGACGTATAGCCCATAATAACAACATGGATACTTCAGGAGAAATACTTAAGGTGGTTGATTTAGGCACAGTTAAAAGCTTATGGGTGTTAAGATTACTTGAAACTTTCAATAGAGGGGGATAATAGGACAATGGGAGAAAGAGAAGTCCATAGTTTTGGGACGGCATTGGAGAAGTTATAAGTCAAGTCTATTTCTATAGTCCACTGTCCCCATAACAGTTAATCCTAGATTGAGGGAAGGACAGTAGTCTTCAGTCAGATGATCTCAGCTCTCTCACAGTATGATATGGAAACAGAAGTACTTTAATGGATGAGGGGGCGGGACCATTTAACACTTTGTAAATAAACATCAGGATTATAAAAATAATCCTGTATCTAACAGGCAGCCAGTTAAAGAGGCAAGAGTGGGAGTAATGTGCTCCCTTTCTTTTGACCTTGTTAAAACTCCTGCAGCTGCATTCTGAATTAGTTGGAGACGTGATAAACAAGACTAAGAGATACCAAAATACAACAATCACGGTGGGGGAAATGAAGGCATGGATGACACTCTTCAGGTCAAAAGCAGAGAGCTGATCTGAGTTTGAAATATAACAGAGCTGATTGAAGATTAATCTTACAAACCGATTTGTTTGTCAAACTTTTATCCTGAATAAGAATATGACTCCAACATATTTTACATACGATTTCACAGTGGAGCCAGTTGGCCAAGATGAGGAAAAAGAATGTTGGCGGTCCAAATAAAATAACTTCAGTTTTATTCACATTGAGCTGAAGAAATTCAAAGCCATCCAGGATTTGATAATATAAGATATTCCTTTACGGTGTTACAGTAGCAAAGTGGAAAGCAAAGTAAGAGAGGCATCAAGTCTAAAGCACAATATGTAACAGCAATTTAATCAAGGGAGAAATATGAATACTATATACAGTATGAACAGGAAAAATACACTCCGTTTTAATTTGTTCATGTATTGAATCTGTTCTATTGGGGGAGCAGTGCTGGTTGCAGAGTCTGACAGCTGTAGGAAGGAAAGACCTGCGGAAACGCTCCTTCAAACACCTTGGATGGAGTAACCTGTCACTAAAGGAGCTCTCTGGTGTAACAAAGGAGTTCTCTATGGTGTGAGAACCATTGCCCATCATTGATGATAGCTTAACCATCATCCTCCCCTGTTCCACTACCTCCCCAGTGTTGATGGGGCACCTCAGGACAGTTTATCAAGTCTCTTCCTATCCGCAGCAGAGATGCTTCTGCCCCAGCAGACCACTCCATAGAAAATGGCTGGTGCCACCACGTTGTAAAATGTCTTTAGGGGTCCCCCATGAAGGCCGAAAGACCTCTGTCTCTTTAGCAGATAATAATGTCTTTGAGATGGTTATAGAGGTCAGTTAGCTTGTTGTAGTTATACTCTAGGTGGAGGTACATAACAGTGAAAAGATATATTTTTGAATAATGTTAACTTTGCAGAAGCTATTAGATGGAGTTAGGGATTGGACCAAGTATGGAACCCTTGGAGACACCACAGGAGATTGGAGCAGAGGAAGAAAAGAGTTGCTTATAAGATCTGAAAGATCTGTTGGATAAATAAGACAACTAATTAAAGCAAAACAAGAGAACACCCCCCCAACCACTGGTTTAAATTGTGGTTGACAATAGAATGAGCTTCTGTGTCAAAGGCTGTGGTTGATCCAGTAACGGAAAGAAAAAGCAGTTACTCGACTCAGCAGCTATACAGGGTTAATTAGCTATGTGCAGTAATGCAGACTCAGTACTGTGAAAAGCTCTAAAAGCAGATTGGATTTTTTTTCTAAATGGAGTTTTGAGCTGGTTGGGACCACAGATGGTTAAACGTTACTTTTTCAGAGATTGTACAAACAAAGAGAAGTTTAGAGATGGGTTTGCAATTATTAGCAGTGCAGAGAAGAAAATCATGTGGAAAACCAAAGGTTGAAACTAAAACTAAATCCAGGATATGGGCTTTAATATGGGTTGGTTGATTCACAGATTATTGGGAGGCCGTAAGATTCAAACAAATTTCTAAAATCATAGATCATGGCTTTGGAGGGAGTGTAAATATGTAAGTTGAAATCTCCAAGAATAAGAATAATGTCCTATTTCAAAGCAATGTGGGAAAATTGATCAGATTTTTACCAGATAAAATCAATATTGGACTACGGGATCTTTAAACTAGTAAGCAGTAGACTGGTGTGGAGGGATTCATCACCAAACCTAAAAAAATTACAAGATGAAAAGGGTGAAAAGGGGTCTATGGAAATGATACAGCACTTGAGGACATTTTTTTGAATTATGGCACCACAAACACCATATGATAAAAAAGTATATTAGATTTTGGGTCAATATAAAATTGTGACATATAAATGATTTGTTTGACAGCAAAATTGTATCCAGCAGACCGAATTTAGAGGAAAGGGGAGGCGAGGATGAATTTATAGTATGCGTAATAGTAATGAGTGTCATGATTTACTGAATTGTTTAATGTACTTGGGAGACAAGATTACAGAAGATTACTGAATGTTAAATGGATTGGAATACAATTTACAGATGGAGCAGGTACAAGTAGAGCAGTTGAATGTGGGCTCAACAGTACATGTCCCATCAGGGGTAGGAGATGACTTTGGCCACATGTTGCAGTTGACCCATCCTATCTTGCCTCTTAATGGATGTGCTTTGATATCACTAAAATTTATGAGAAGTTCCACTTGCCGAGGGAGAATAGAAATCATAAGCTTGCGGAGAGAAAAAAAAGCCAATAGACTAGCTAGCTAGCCAGCCTATGGAGTCACAATGGAAACATCACTTCAAGCAAGGAGGATATAATTGCTAATTTACTATCAAAGCGATTTTAAGATAATTTAGAAGTTAATAACATAAACCAGTAATTTAAGTGATTTATTTTTAATCTTGTGCAGTCAAAGCCCGTTTCATCCAATCATCAGCTGCCAAGTGAGCACTATAAAAAAGACCATTTGGATATATTCATCCGCTATTTCCATATTTTATGACATTACATACTTTATGTGCTAAATGTATCATGGGAAAGAGAGCACAATGGATAGTGTATGCATACTATGTCAATAGTGCTAGTTATTCATAATTACAAAGTAGATGTTTCTTTCTGTGTCTACAGCTGCTAGCCAATTTGTTTCTATTATCCAAAGATGACACTTTAGGCTTGTAAATTATCCTATATTTATCCAACAATCAAAGGTTACACATTTTACTACCTGTTAAATATGACTTGCTCTTCGAGAGGATTTTCCGGGTGATTGAATAATATATGTAATATAGTATGTTTATGTCCACTGAAGACCAAATGTAACTGCTTAACGATGTTATATTCCTTAAATGATTTTTTTTCTAAAACTAAATATCTGAATATATGCATTAAACCTTCCTTTAAATGGTCCCTCTATTTAAATTTTAGAATGACCCTTTCTTTCCACTGGTGATTAGTAGAGGATCCCTTCCGTTCGGCAGTTTCCAAGCCACTATTGCAGCTGGGAATGCCTGGCTGCATTCGGATCTATGATTTGATTATAATGCCTGTATTATGGGATCATATTAAGTGATGGATATTTGGTATACAGCTGTAGCTGATTTTGACGGTATTTCCGTTTAATTTTCCTTAGTGGGTGTTTTCCAGGTGAAACATTTATCTATAAATTCAAAAAATAGCTCTGTGGTGTCTGTAGCCATGTTGCTGCTAAAGGGCGGGTTGTGCCAGGTTATATTACATTATATATTACATAACATATTCTCTTCTGAATGCTACATGATCCGTTTACATTGATTTGGTATATATGGTGGTTTTGTTGAGCCTTGGGGCTCTGGCTGTCTGGAAAGTAATGTATGTGTGCATTATGTGACTTGGTTTCCACATGTGCCTATGTGAGCAGCCTGGTACACTACATCGGGTGACTAATGAGGCGTACACACAATGGACTATCTTACTACAACAAGTCATGATTCATTATTTGGATGCCAACAAACACACACACATGCACAGATCTAAGTGTGCCAACTCAATGAGATACAGGAGAAGTTAAAAAATGCAGTTGTTATATTACTTCATAAACTGAGATCTGATTTGGAGCGTTTTCTAAACCATAAAACCCAATCCTACTGAGCTCAGTTAGGTATTCCCTGTGCATGACAATAATGTCATAGAAGTCCACCAAACTCACAGCTGTTTCCCTCTGACTTCTTCTCCCTTATGCCATCATAATTTGTATTTGGAGTTACCGATCTATAAATACAAATAAATTAATCACACAACTTGCTGTGGCAATTTATTGCCTTTAGCTTCTTAAGACTGAATCTTTTAATAACGGATATTTCAATGTAAAATCACCGAATTGATATGGAATCAATATAAATGAAATGTGTATAAATTCAAATATTATTGCTTATGAGCATCTTTTTCAACATTGTGCACAGACTCTCTCCTATGAACCACAGATTTCAAATAAAACCATCAAGAGCATAAAAAACGTGTTAGCTTTGAAAGGTATATTTCTTATATGCACTAACAGAAAATTTTTAAGAAAACCCAGGCCTGTATGTTCAAGTGATGGTTGAATTTCCAAATCATAAAAGCTATGAACTTAGAATGCAATAGTTCTCGTGTACATTAATACGAATGTTAATTAACAGCCAAAATGTGTTTCGTATTCCAGTGTCTGATGAATTTAAAGTGTTGTGAATTCAAGATGCTCATTATGTGTTAGTGAATAATGGTGCATCACAGAACCTAATTTTTACCCCGATGGCACAGCATAGTAGAATACCTAATAACCTCCATGATGGGATGAGGGCTAGGAACAAATAAAGCCTACCGCTGTGAGAAAGTGGAGAAGGTTACGTATTATGCAGGCTGTTTCAGACACAACATGACAATGGCATCAACACGCTCTGAAACCAATTATTTCCAATGGCTTGCACTGTGCCATAATGGCCTTTAGCTGCATGAAGAAATGCACGAGCGCAGTGTAGCACCCCACTCTTGCACCCAACTTGGCACACTGTGTTGTGACAAACATCCATGTGACCAATAGAAATGAGGCAGCCAGCCAGGCACAGAAGGCAAGATGGGGGAAAAGTGGTATAAAATAAAATATTTATTTTTTGACTTTTATGTCATCACTAGTACTGCCATGACAAACACCACATTCAAGTAAGTTTAAAGGTTGAGTAGCAGGTTAAGATTTCGTACAGAGACAGACAGACAGAGAGAGAGAGAGAGAGAGACAGAGAGAGAGAGAGAAAGATGCGGATCTTAGGCAGAGACACTGGCTATTCATAGCATGTTAAAGAATTTTAATTAACTAACCCAAGTGGACCACATGATATGTGACATTGAAGAGCTTCAGGTTGAGAGATTATCACTTCTATCTCTAATCAGTAACCACAGGATTCATTCATGCTCTTTAGACTCAAAGTTAAGGTTAAACATGCTAACTTTATGTTAAGGTATATGGACCCCCAAAAGTAGCTATGGCCACCCCCTGTATAAAACTCTTGCTCCGCCACTGCACTGAACCCAGCGGCACACACAGTTTAAATGATGTTGCATGGAGCAGGTAAAAAAACAGCTCTACATGCACCGATAAGTAGGAGGGAGACTCCACAGCTGAGTCCCAGATATGCCTGTGAAACAGCCTCATACAGCTGCTATGTCCCAGTAAGCAAAACCCAGCTGAGTTGATTTTCAGTTTATTTTTTATTTTTCAAATCAATCAGAAAACATAATGCATTCATTTTGACAAGACTAATTATAGTGCAAATATTGGTTTGCAGCAACCCATGATACTTTAAAAGCCTTAAGCTGTACTCTGAAGAAAAAAAATGTAATCACAATAACAGTGCTACTTGCCATTGCGTAGGCAATAAATAACATTAAGTGTGTGTTTGTGTGGGCATATGTGTGTGTGGTGTGCTCTTAGCCAGAGGTGGAATCATCCTCGGCAGTCATCAGTGCTGCGTAGTAACATTTAGCTCCTGAGAGGCTGCAGGTCTGCTCTGCTTAGATACGGCTGCTAGGCAATCAGCACTAAAGTGGCCCCGAGTTGAACAGGACAGCCAGCTCCTGTGGGCCACTTCATTATCACAGCTTGCTGCTGTTATGAGACTCCTTTGTCGAGAGGACAGCTGCTAGTTCTCAAGATCCAAGGAGACTTACAATTCCTTTCAGGGTGTCAGTAGCCTTTCTGTAGGATCTCATGTTGGAGGTTTGTCTCTGAATATGATTGCTTGCTTTGTTTGTGTCCCTGATCAATGACCTGTACAACAGCCCTTTCTTCACTGCGGGGTCAGTAATTCATAAACCCCTAACAGGCAGTGTTCACCACTATCAACAGCTATGCAATTGTTCTCCATCTGTCAATTTTTTTTCTTCCTTTCCCCTTAAAAAAGGTAACACCAGAGTACAAAACTTAACATTGGGTCTAATAAAGGTTGAGTCCTCTAGTCAGTCAAAGTCTCTATAACAGATGGCTGCTATAGTTGGGAAACGGAAAGGGGTTTATCATTGAGCACCTGGCTCCCTAGAATAAAAAGCGGCACTTTCCATTGATGTGTAAAGGTTTAGAAATGATGTCAATGAATGATCAGTCGCTCTACTGAATGGCCATTAGAAGGGAGATGAAGGACTTTGTCCATCTGTCTGTCTGCACCCCCTACTTTTGTCCCCATCTTTTTTTTAAAACTTGGCTATCACGCTACTGCCTGTTAGGTTACCCATATGTCTTTCTGTCTACCTACCTCCCTGTCTGTAGGTTAGGACTCATTATAAATGCTCATAGGAGTTGATGCATTTAGCGACATTCCAAGTTCTTTCCCCTTTGCAGATAACTTTATTTAATTCAACATGCACTATCACATCAACACACTGGCAAAGCTCTCTCATATCTGGTGGTGAGGTGGATGGACCAGAGAGAAAGACAAAGAAAGTTACAGAAAGTGAGTAATACCAATATATTGATGAAAGACATATAGACAAATGGGGAGGTAGGAGCAATTTGATGTCTGCGTGTGCATGTGTGTAAGTACATGTGTGTAGGCGCACGCACGAGTTATACAGAGCATTCTATAAATAGAGTGAGACAGAGAACGAGAAAAAATAGAGACAGGGAGAGGAAATTAATAGGTGAAAGAGAGAATAAGGACACAGAAGATAGGTCAGAAGAAAGGTGCAAGACTGTTTCAAAGACAATGAGTGAGATTCAGAGAGAAAACAGGCCGGCAGGAGATCATGAGAGAGTCCACCATTATCAACCAGAAGCTGCTTTCTTCTTTGTTTGCACACACCCCTCAAATATTTTCTCTTTCCAACAGAACTGGGACACTTCTTCTCTTCCTATGCTCACCCTTCATCCCACTCCTCCCATTTTTTCTCCTCGTGAACCTCACTTAGGTGAAAGGAGAGCCACAGTTTTTCACAGTGCTTAGCCAGCAATAAGAACCATGCGGTTAACACCCAACTGATGTGCAACCACTCTCCCTCATACCACAACCCTTTCTCTATTTTGAGTGTGCGTGCGCACATGTTTTGTATCACAGTTTACCTGGAGAGCATGATTGATTTCGTGGCTGAGCAATCGGAGTCGCACAATTGAGCATGAGAGCGAGGAGGGAGATCCATCATCGTGAGGGGCTCATGCCTAAGCCTGGCATGAGATGAAGGGGGTTGGTTGACGACTATGTGGTATGTGTGTTCTTGTATGTGCATGTGCACACGCACGTGTATAACCATGTGCACACATGAGAGAGAGTGTGTGTGATAACTATACAGCCCCTGTATTACAGGTGCACACACATATGAATTCATTCATTCTCTTGCTTATGCTGCTTTTCTACATCAAAGGGAAACCTCTCCTTTTCCCCTCATTGCCTTTAGTGGCGGAGAGATGTGTGGGAAGGAGCAAAGAGAGGAAGGATGTAACAGGGAGAGGAGCTGACAGCATAGTGTTTCCTGCCTGTGCATTATGGATGAGCCGTGTCCGTGGTGTTCGATCGCAGCTAGCCAATGGCTTGAAAATGGCCTGCTGTGGTTACCTAATTCTGTGTGTGTGTGTGTGTGAGCATATTTTCAACTCTATAAAACAGAAGCGTCGCCAGGGTCACTTGTGCAAACACCACTCCCATGTATGCATGTCTGCACCCACACTCAAGATAACTGGATAGTTGCCAGTAAAAATATTGAAGTATTTACAATAGATTCTGATATTAGAAATGTATTCAATCCACACGAGAGACAGTAGGTAGAGAAGCATAGCATGCTTTCATTTGTGGAAAGCAGCTTTATGGTCTTATGGGATGCAGATGTTGCCATCACAATGCAATCAAGCTGAAGAATACTTAATAAAAGGTAAAGAAACTTTGTAGTCTTTCATCAGTACCAGTTTCATGGTAAATGGACTTGTTCTTTATCTCCACATCCTTTTCATCTTACTTATCCATCAACTATTTCAATCATAGTCATATGCACAAGAAGGAAGTGGACAACTTTTCACCCACACCCTTCAGTGTTTGCACCCTAGAATAGAACAGGGTTATTTTGATGACAGGGAAACTGCCTCTTTGTGAACTCCATGGCAATATGACAAACACAACTTCTCCTTCACCAGTCAGATATGCCTGACAGTTTCTGTATCTCTGTATGTGTGTGTGTGTGTGTGTGTGAAGGGGGGTAAGCTAAGCCAAGCAACATTGCTGCAACAGATAACAGCTTTCAACACTTCAACGCTCTCAGCACTGACAATACACCGCACACTGCATGTATATAGTAGCATCTGAGTATTGTCAATGTCAGTGTGAGGACCTTGGGAAATGGTTAAC
>OMLC01043954.1:0-10890 GCA_900302585.1 Regalecus glesne
ACATATATGCATAACTTGCATGGTGAATTAAACTGATTTTAATCGAAGATGTAGGGAATGTTTAAAAAATTACTCAAATAAGAGCAAGTGTGTCTGGCCATTGGGCATACTGGGACAAATCCTGGTGAGCCACTGAATTGGGGACCCTCTAGTCCGCCAAAACTAAATCCATTACAGGCCTTGTGAGCGAGTCCGTTATTTTGACTGGGCTCAGTGGCCAACCACAACCAAATTAGTTAATGCACACAAAAATTCCAAAGAAAGGTCGTCTAGTAATTGGTAGTTTGGTGGTTCGATCCCTGGTTTCTTTGAATAATATTTTACAAGATAAGTGTGTATTGACTCATTACAGTACACGGCGGAGTAACTGCACCTTCCAATCCAAACGTCTTCGTATGTTCACAGGCAAACCGGAAGAAAGATCAAGATGCACCTGGTGCATTAGCAACAATTCTACTCAACAAAAATGTTTTACTACTCAATGCTGCGAACCCGTGGCCAAAGTTAGAAACAACAAGAGAGTGCAAATCACTTAAAACCTGCTTCACATTTACTTTAAGCAATATTGTATGGAATACAATATGGAAAAATACATGGATCGTTACCTTCCTGGCTACAGGAGTAAAACTGCGCTAACTGTATAGCAGCTAGCTGTAGCAGCTAGTCCTCACCTCCGTAACGTTGTCGTCCTCCGATGGTTACCGTTAGCAGTCAGCATGTGGAGCTGGGTTGAAAGAAGAGACCTGGCATCGGGACACGCTGTGGAGAAGGTCTTCGTTTATTTCTGACTGTTTCAAAATATGAAAGACCTCAGGTCACTTGTTGCTAACGTCACTTAAGCTCCTACACAACTGAATAAGCACATGGCGTTAGCTTACCTTCGTGAGTTTTAAACCGAGAGAGGGGACGAAAGAAACTAGCGGACCGACGCCAGAGCCTCAACCGTTCCGCTCGTTTAACTTAAGAGGTGACTCCGGATCACTTCTGAATAAAGATTAAACGTGAAAAGGCCATTTATTATTTATTTTACTGGAATGACGTCTGTGTTGCATCTTCCTCAGAGTCTGGAATCACGTTAGGATCCCATGCTCCTACTTAGGGCACTGAACTCCTAACTGCTCCCCTAGTGCAATATGGAGGCAACTCACTGCTCCTATACTATGGGATGGGTTAAGATCCAGAGAATTCCAAATTTCCCCGAGTGGGACTGATAAGGGAATCCATGTGTTCCAACCAAGCAGCTATACACCTGATGAGCAGGTAGGGCGGTTGTCAAGTCATCCGATTTCGGTGGTTTGATGCCCAGCTCCTGAAATAAAGCGTGTTTTGGTGTTCTTGAGCAAGATACTGAACCCCTCAGTGGTTCCTGTACATTGTGTGACAGCTGCATTCACTGCTCCGATAAAATAGGATGGGTTAAATGTAGAGAACACATTCAACTGGCCTTGATCGTTTGGCAAATAACACACTCCTATATTCGATTCTATTTGTTAACCAAAGGCCTTTGCTAAGGACCTTGGTTGGAACTAAGCCCTACACCCACAGCACTCTTTTCTGTATCCTGTTGCCCACATCTACTCCTATTTAACTGTATTGGCATGAAATTTGACAGAAAATTAAAGTGGGATCAAACTTCGGAGTTTTTCCTCTTCGTTAAAAAACAAATATTTAACATGAATCAGTGTCCAGATGAAATCACCCCATGGGCTGTGGCAGGGATGTGTCTCCGTGGGGCTGGTGTGACACGGGGAAAGATATTCTGTCAAAGGGAAGTTCCACTGATAAAGACATAAACACTAATAACGAACATATCTCAGATCGGGATTTCTAAGTGATTCTCTCCAAGTGAAAACATTATTTTTTTAATCAGGCATACTGGAGTAATGCATTTGTGGAGACACACTGTTGTAGCATCATCTGTGAAGACAACCTTTTATAATCCACCAAAACTCCCTATACACTGTAATAGAGCATCACTGAAGATGTGTCCCAGAGCATCGGCAGATAGATAGATGTACATACACAGAGGACAGCACTCCTTCATCCAGACCAAACTTGTGTAATGGATACAAACCAGTATGGGCTAGCTAGTGGCAGTAAAATGCTCACACCCCTAGCCTTAAGAAGGCTTCTAACCGCCAAGTTAGAAGTCTGGCCTTTTAGCTCAGCGAGTAGAGCGTTCATCTCCCATACCTTGAGTGTGTTGTAGTTGAAAAGGCTGAAGGTTCAAGACCCGTGAGCAGCCGTGGATACGACCATGGCTACGCTTGACTCATGGAGCGATTCAGGTGGCAAATATTAAACAAGTACCAAAGCCATGTAGTACCAGAGCCATGCTGCCCCTACTGACGTTAATCTTAAAATACTGCTGAGGTCCTGCAGGTAGTTATTACTTGAACAGTGTAAACTGTGGGAAATAAAGCTGTCATAAAAAGATCTATTTTAAATTTCATGATTAGTCACCATGTTGTGGGAGTGGATGCAGACCTAGATGGAGGGATTCACTTCCTGATGTTCCCCAGTGGGATCGAACCTGCAATACCTGCCTGGTTACCTGTTGTAAACACTAAACCACTGCACCCCCCCCCTAAATAAAGCCATAATAATGTATGGCAACTAAATTGGCACTATGACTTATCAGTCACACTGACATGAGCCATCTAGTGGCTTATGAGCAACAACAATATTCAAAAGCATTGTCAGAGTACAGTAGCATGTATATACAATACCTTACTCAAACACATTCAGTTGCATACACATTTCTCAAAGAAAAACCTTCAGGTATTTCAATTTATTAATATCTCATTAAATAGAATAATGAAAATAATGAAATAATAACAATAATAAAAACTGGATATAAAATGTTCCATATTTATGTTTCATTCACAGCTGTAATACCATATCAGAGGAGGAGCTACCATTTCAAGATATGCAGTTCAGTGTCCCATTTGGCCATTTTATATTAGTAGTTTAAAGAAAGCGTATCACTCTTTCACAGCAGTAGACGTCCACAAGCCTCAATCACGTCCTCAAAGCATAAGACCAATTTTGTGCATAATGTCATTATTTCTCATGAACATGTGGCTGGAAAAAAATATATTGAGTGACACATATTCACTCAATCTGGGAGGAAAAATATTTGCAAAACAATTCTTTAAGATGATTTTGTGGGGAGAGAAAATCAGCCGGCAAATCCCGAAAGTCTTCATGTATAAACAATTTCAGCAAAGGAGTAAAATCCAAAAGCACTGTGCGAATAACACCATGACAAAAGTCCAAGTTTTCAGATGAGGAGCCTGATAGTGTTTTACCCTCCTCTCCCATCATGCCAATGTTCTGGCTGAGAGTGTTTTCTTGTGCTGTAAGAACCTTACAAAAGATTGCACCCCAAATCCTGAGGCCGTGAGCCACACACCCTAAATTTAACAAAGATGAGGGCATCGCCTTACCTGGCCTGACTTTGTGAAAGTGAATAACTCTCCAAATCATCACCTGGCCCTGGCACGCTTGACAACAATTGTACCGGCCACCATATCATAGACAGTCCTATTGTGCTGGAAGAAGAGCAGTGTGATGAACGCTGGGAAGAAAAAGGCAATGGAGAAGTTCTTGTTCAAGGCTCGTACGGTTGATCTGAAGAGAGACACAAGGAGCAACCATGTTACAAATAGCTAAGACAGGTGGTCAAGTAGTAGAAGACGTGAAATGTGGGTCAAACATAAGCCCTTATGCATTTGGTGTCACTACATTGACTGTGCCCCAGCTTGTGCTACCATGTGTCAGTATGTCCTCAGGTACTTTATTAATCTGGTTAGGAATCCTACTCCACATGTTATTTTGTGGCTCCTGGCTGGCTCGCCAATTATGTTGTGGATAAAAAAAATGAAGCTCTAGGAGTCAAAATGAGGCTGGCTGACGAGGTGTCTTTTTCAAAGCAGCAAAGCAGGTTTATTGTGAAAATTCAGATCAGAGGTGATAATCAGGACGGGAGCCGAGAGAGCTCCAGACATCCCTGTGTCCAATATTTTTATGATTCCTCTTCAGCCCTCCCAGATTTTTGGGGGCGCAATCAGATTTCTTAATTTCTTGTCATACACGTCAGACCATATTGATTCATCATATTGTTTGTGTAGTCTTATATAACATGTTTTGTCCTAACCTTGTTTTCTGGAAAGTACTTTGCTGACGCACATCCTTCTTATGGGGGGGGCCTTCAGTCATATCTGGGATGCCCAAGGCCTAAACTCCCCACAAGCACAGCCAATAACTATCTCCCACTAGTGCAACATCTTGCCTTTTTGGGCCTTAATGAAGTTGAGGGGAACTCTACCATTCCCGCAGTAACACGTTTGGCAGAACAATAAACCGCAATTATTCACGCTTAAAACAGAGATGCTGCCTTATCAAATCCAGTACTCACGCAGAGAGAGAGACGTCTGTGGCTGGCATTACAAGCACCCTGTTGGGCTGAACCAGGACTGAGGAGTCACACGTCACCACCCTGAGACCAAGGAGAAATTTCCCTGGAGTAGCACCACCCACACCCCATATGCACACAATCTGTAAAGAAGAAGGCAGACAAAAAATAAATAAATAAAAAGACTGCCAGTAAGTCAGGGACATTGCCTGGTCGATATTCCAACATTTAGTTTGGGGCGGCATGGCTCAGGAGGTAGAGCAGTCATCTAGTAGTTGGAAGATTGGTGGTTCCTGCAGAAAGCATGTCAAGGTCTCCTTGATCAAGATGTCTTGATGCATGCTCAATAATCCAGGTAGGGAAATCACAAAAAGAGGTGAATCAGTTCAACTGGATCAGAAGTTTATTAAGAAACGTTTCGTCACTCACCAGGTGACTTCTGAGTGACGAAACGTTTCTTAATAAACTTCTGATCCAGTTGAACTGATTCACCTCTTTTTGTGACTTGAGCATGATGTTGACTCCATAACTGTTCCCCGAGCGCCACACTGCAGATGGGTGCCACTTGCCCTTCCTGACACCCTATGCCGGGATTGAACCTGCAAGATCTTGCTTGTCATTTCCTAAATCATTTATTTACTGAGAACGGTTTCAAAAGGATCATCCAAAAAGTCTATGCAAAATCTAAATAGTCCAATCACAGCTAGTGGAGATGCAATGCAGCAGATCAGGAAATAACAATTGCCACAGAGACAGGTCGTAAATTTTGGGAGCTCTGCCTATGTTGTGTGACCCATTCTAAGATATGGTTATGATAGAAATAAATCTACCAATGTGCTTTATGACTTTACTGCCCTGCATCTGAACCACAGCAATACTGTTATTGCTTTAGGAGTTCACTCAGTGAGCAGGGCCCAGATCTGATCTCCCCTTTAAATGATCAGTGTAATCTGAACAACAGCTTAAACACTTGAAACCTCACTTGGTGGTACACCATTAGATGTTTATGGAGCATTCTTTGCTTTCTGTTTTCCATGCAATCAAGTCACAAGATCAGTCTAGCCCCCAAGGCTGGAGACATGATGCATATGAGGGTCAAAGTTCAGACCATGTCTCTGTGTGTGCATATATGACATCAAAACCAAGAAAACAACATGTGAAAATGCTTCTGTACCAGATCTCACCTCATAAAAACACACCAACATCCGGTAGACCAGGGCCACAAGCATCATTTTCTGTAGTTCCTCCATTGATGTGTCCTCATCTATTTCCTCCACTATGAAATGCATGGCGAACTTTGAAATATCCCTGACAAGCAAAGGTCGAGAGGTTAATAGCACACTCTGTTAATGATAATTCTTGTAGTTCAACAATCTGTGATCCAGATTTGTCCATAGACTTGTTCCATGCATCTTTAGATGTTACGAAACACACTTGCACTGATTTCACCTACACAGATATGAAGGTATAAATACACTCACTTCATCCCACTCAGGTGCATAATACTGATGATGATGGTTGCCTTGATAAACAGCAATATGAAGAAATCCACCATTTCAGCCAATAGTCTTTGGGGAGGTGAGGGGATATTGAACTCCTGACCTGCAGAGGAAGGAAAGAAGGTAAAATAAGGAACGAACGAACAGTTTGGACGTGACATTTTCTGCAGCCCTATAGATGAGAGGGTGGTGAGATGACAACATTCTCTATGTTATGACGGCGAAACAATAGTTCACCTGGTCTCTGTGCGTTCCCATTCTCTCGGGGCTGATGCACATTAGCAGGTGTATTACTGGGGGCTGTACCGGCGCCGGCAGCCTCCCTCACCTGGCCGCCGGGGGTGGGGTTGACCGGCGGATAGGGTGTTAATGGAAGACCGAACGGGTTGTTGAACCAGTTCTGAGCGTCCAAACTGCCCCAGTCCACTGGTGAGGTTGAATTGCCATCGCTTGGCTGCGGTGAATAGTAGCCGTGAGACGCCGCCAGCCAACTGTGTTGCCAGTGGACATAGCCGGTGTAGTACTGCCACATCCACGCCTGCAGCTCCTCGCAGTACTCCGCGGTGACCCCTTTCTGACCTTTACTGCCTTCCGGAGCACCCCGGACCCCTGGTGCTCCGATGTTATTCTCCATGTGTGTGTGGTCTTCGTCACCCGAAGGGTTTTTCTTCTTGTAGTTGTCCTGGTCCATGATTTCATCCACGTCCATGTTTGATGACGCCATCTCCAGCTTCCAGGTTATTCGACCTGGGAGCGGTGAGGATCGACGGCAAATATTTAGTAGATATCTGAAAGATGTCTCAATACGTATTAAAATAATAAGATTTACTCAATTTCTAATACTCCATAAAGAAGTAAACCATTCAAACACTCTTGAAAGTTATTCTTCAATTTTAAGAGCAATTGTTGATCCCCCCTCTCGTACAACACAGTGGTATTGGCCAAGTTGTTTGTGGACACTACAGTAATCCACCACAAGAGGGAGGTATAATACTAATAACAATGGTGAATGATGATGATGATGATGATGATGATAAATATTAATAGTGTAAATTGTTATCATTATTAATTATTTTCAAGGACACCTCAAAATGCTTCCAAACCTCCAACTTTTCTCTCACCACATTACCGCTCTACCCACTGAGCAAACCTCATCAACCATATAGGTTCTGCATGTTATGCTTTATACGTCTGCGTCTCAGTTGGGTTGTCCTCAGACGACTCCAGGACAAAGCAGCTTTACGGTATTCCATGAGCACCAGTTCATGTGAGCTTACCAGCCCATGCCATGATTATGGCTGACTGGAGGGTAAATCAACTCAAAAGACATGCTGCTTACTGTCCTCACCCCAGAACCCACCCAGGGGAGGCTTAATGCCAAACAATAGGGCATTGAAGTAGACCAATGACTCCAGACCACCCCCAAGGGTCCCTATAAACCCCTCACTTACTGTGTTTGTAAATGCCCTGTGAAGAACCTGCTTTATATTCCACTACCAGATCCAAACCCACTACACAGCAGCACAGGATCAAGGCCTGATGGCCTTCCTGATGCCCCACAGTGGGTTTGAACCCGTAACATCTAGATCATCAGCTCCTGAAGTGTACATTTTACCAGAATGTAGCTACAATGGAAAGTGAATACGGTGTTTTCTCCGTTTTCCTGGGTGTAAAAATACACAAAAGTTATCCTCTCCGTGATAGGCTAGTCAGCAAATGCATCGAGGCACCAGGCTGTGCTGCTGTTTGCATGATCAGACGCTCCAGTCTTACATAATGTGGCACGAGAGAAAAATGTTCAGCTTGGTACCTACACACCACCCGGGGTCATGACCTTGTGCTAAAGCCTGGAAATCTTATGGAGAATTCCGGCTTCACCCTACTGCCCCAAAGAAGCCTAATTAAAACAAATCATATGCACTCATTTGAACTGCAGATCTGTGCATCCAAGGTGTGTGTGTGTGGGGGGGGGGGCGAAGGAGTAGAGGTCACTTACACAGACCGTGAGGAGGGATTTGGGCTCTATGCTCCCAGCCACTCATATCCGTGTCATAAGGGGCCACTCTTAATGTCGCTTTTTTTTGCATTGGACAAAAGCCTTTGTTCATGTTTCACCCAGCAACCTTCAACTGGAGCTAGGACACGGTGACCACAGCCTGGAGCCCATTCAAGGTTTCCAGGATTCAGCAGCCATTAGAGCACGAGGTCCATTTTTATGTGTCACCATCAGTCCTCACGTTGTGGGGACGAACACACGCACGACTTAGAACGCACGTCAAAAACACCCCATTCTATGTCCCTATGTCTGAGCTGCTCCACAAAGCAAACATCCTCCTGCAGTGAAACAAAGGGAACCTTTCTGATCGATCCCACATGAGCCCGGCTTGGACTCAGCTCATACCCCAACAGACCTGCTGAGCCCCACCGTAGAGGTCGTGAAAGGTCAAGTTTGTGTCCCTGCTCACAAGGCTGAGTCTTAACTCATGTCGGGATGTTCGCAGACTTTCCCGATGGGACAGAACTGCACGTGAAGGCAAAGGAGACGTTTCAGTTCAACATGTGCCGGTGTTGCGTCTCACATGATAAGCTTACAAATACCATCTCCAGCCCGGTGTCTACATCCACATTTAGAGGCACGGCAAGGAGCATGTTGGCGTCACACTGAAGGGGAACGCATCTCGTTTCTACATGTGAAGTCATTTGGCAAGTCTGACCAAGCTTCTCAATGAAGTTCGTGGTGAGGGTTCCTCTGTAGGGAGGAAAGAGAAGCTAACACGCCCAGAGGAAGCCTGGGGTCCTCATCTGGAACCAGGTCCAGAGGCAGGCCCCATCAGAGAGCATCTGATGGCCGGGAATACCGAGTATCAGCCAGGATGAAGGATTAGCTCAGTGTTTGGTAGATGTTCTTCTTACTGGTTGCTGATAGTGGAGGTGGTCCACCATAACTGTACTGTACCTGTATCGAAGGGGCAGGAAGTTATAAGCAGTGACTTCCTGCGGCTCCTTTTCCAGCATATGACATTTGTTGGATTCTTTATTGAGAATCCTGTGTTGAATTATGTTTGAAATAAAGACATTTGAATTGAATAGAATGAAGACGTTTATTCACAGTGTTAACAGCACAGTGCATCTTGCATAGTGAAGAGAACGAAGCTTGAAGGTAAGTTTTAGCTTTGGTGGTGGTGGACAGTCAGAACTCAAGCCTCCCTTTCATAGGTCCTTAATGCAACAACATTATCCATGGTGCATTTCTGCGGAGGAGAATAGATGTAAAGTCATCTCAAAATACGTAGAGTTTAACTCCAGTCATCAATGAAATCTCGGTTTTCAAATCTAGGCCGTGCTGCACAATTTATTTCAGTGCTAGTCAATGGATGCAGATCAGCACCAGAGACATTCAGCTGGACTCACTGCTGTCAGTTTCCCATCCTGGATCTCACGTTCCAGCATCGTAGTTTTCCCATCCCACGACTGTTTCTGCACAAGCTTCCCACTCTCAAGAATGAAGACAGTCTGAAAGAGTGATGCAGGTCGTGAGAGCCACACTACTACCTTTGGGTCTGAGATACGGGAGACAAAACAAAAACCTACCTTGCTCTTCCGGTCATCCGCAGTCTCCTCATCAAACTCCTCATCCAGTCTGAACTTGATCTCTGTGGTTTTGAAATTACTCTGAGACTTCATCGATACCACACCATCATCCACACTTATCGTTAGGCTCGGCGTAGCCAAGTTCCCGATCTTCCGATAGGCAAAGCCGACACCTGCAGCACAAAGACAGCTCATTGGCACACTTTACTCTCCACACTAAGATTTTCACAACTCAGAGTAATGTTCTCAATTCAGCTGAACGCAACAACCAATTATAACAAAATCTAAACTCTCTCACGCGTGCCAGCGACACTCGGCGGTGGGTTCGAACCCGCAACATACAGCTCATCAGTTCCAGAAGTTCTGTTCTCCATTGCAGAGACTAAAGAGTTTACAGTTCAGCCCTCGACAGGGCAAGCATCCATTTAAACTTCGGTACATGCCTTTGGGGGCATTCCCCAAATCAGTCCCCAAAACACCACACAACTAAACAACAGTTCCTACTGCGACCAAAAAAAAAGTGGGATGTATGCAAAAGTCGTCGCAGCAGAATAATCATCCCACCTAGTGCCTTCATGTATTCATCGAAGTTGTCACTGCCTGTCAGCCTCCAGGTTCCAACGAACTGCTCAACCATGTCTGCGGTGCAAGGTGCCGATGTGCTCAGAGCACCGGGCCGACGGGGGCGTTCATGTTTTAAAGCCCGGGCACACACGTGCTTCACCGATGACAGCCAATCAGAGCCTGTCGTGTGTGTTTCCATGAGGATCAGGGATGAGGGATGTGGCCTCAGAGTCTCTCTCTCTGGTCCGATTTGAAACCTTCAGCAGAATTCTTTCATCAACAGTCTTTCTTTCCGTTGGTCTTCCCCAAAAAGAGGTGAATTTGTTCAGCTGGATCAGAAGTTTATTTGGAAACGTTTCGTCACTCACCAGGTGACTTCTTCAGTCTAAGCTGAAAACAAACATCCCCCTCCTTATAAACAGTACCGTGATGCCACACAACAATAGGTTGGGTTCATATGAGAGTTGGGTGATCAACTGCACATTCAGTGACAAAGGGCACCATTCACAGAGGATTGGGGAATGTTCGCGATCACGGCATTGTAAGACGCCGATAGGTGTACTCTCAGGCCACCGCCCCTATTCAGCGAGGGTCGCTTCCTCTTCACGTAGATGGCCTCCTTCACCCCCCTCTCAAACCAGCGTTCCTCCCTATCAAGGATGTGAACATCATCATCTTGAATGAGTGGCCACTCGCCTGTAGGTGGGTGTAGACCGCAGAGTCCTGACCCGACGTGTTGGCTCTCCTATGCTGCGCCATCCTCTTAGCCACCGTCTGTTTGGTCTCCCCGATGTCCAAGTCACTGCAGTACTCCTGGCA
>OMLC01043955.1:0-10799 GCA_900302585.1 Regalecus glesne
GTGTGTGTCCCTGCCTAACACTGAGACAGAGAGACAGAAAAACAGACAGTCAGAGAGAGTCGGGTCGGGTATGAAAGTGAGAAACAAAACACAAAGTGAGTCAACAAAAAATGATGATACGATCGTAGAAGCCTTTGCTGAATAGCCTGCATGACATAAAGATTGCTTGACAGTGTTTTGGCACAGCCCTCGTGTTCAACCTCATCTCTCTATTTGCAGTGGCCACTGACTTGGATGCAGTCCTCAAGAGGCCTCGTTTTACCAGGTTCTGACCTTGCCTCTCGTGAGGAGAAGAAGTGAGCGGGAGAATACCCAAGCTGCCATCTCAGCTTAGATCAAATCCCACTCCCCAGACTCCTCCTCCTCCTTTTCTTCCTCTGAAAAACTCCTTCCCTCCACCCAAACCCATGGCAGGATGTTATGCAACTAAAAAAAAAAAAAAAGGTCATGAAACATCCAGAGAGCAATCGACTGAGAGAGTAGACAAGAGGGATGAAGGATTGTTTTCCTCCTCAGCCTTTCTCCTCCTCTTTCAGTGCTATGTGTGTTCAAAAAAGGTCAGCCCGCTGCACTGAGGGTGCCTGCAGCACGATGCACACGAGTGCCAGGGTATACATGCACAAAGCTGAGGAGGGAGAGCTCACTGTTTTTCATTATACATGCCTTGTTTTGCATTTCTGTACCTGTGTAAATGTTGCCTTGGTGAGGTACATCGCTTCAAGGCCCAGACAGTTATCACCACCATCTTGGATCAAATTGCTAAAAACCAAGCCTGTTTTCTCTTGAGGAAAAAGCCTCATTTTGACCCCTTCTTAATTATGCATTATTGATATGGTTTCTTGCCAACCAACTTGCCCTGCTGGACTGAATAGGTGTCATACATTCCACCTGCACTGGAGATATCACAACGATGTGAGGCTCATTTGCACATACGACTTAGATGCAGGAAACAATCTAGAAGGCTATTGTGATGCCTGTACCCAATCCTGGGGGGAAACCAGTAAGTTTTTGACTTCCTATTGCCAAAAGTGCATTTCTATCTCCTGTCCCCTGTCACACGAGAGAATCAAACTGTAAATATCCAATCCTTGAGAAACTGGATCTTGAAACATGCATATACACCCATAATATGAAGTACATATTGTACAATGGCCAGCATAACTCAGAGGTAGGCCAGTCTTCTAGTAATCAGAGAGTAGCTGGTTCGATCTACAGCCCCTGCAGCAGAAAGCATGTTGAGGTGAATCCCTAACCGTTCCCCGGATGCTGTGGCTCCTCACTGCTCCTATGCATTAAGATGGTTAAATGCACATAACAATTTGCATTGTATGTATGTGCGGTGACAAATAAATAAACCTCCTCCTTCTTCTTCATATGTGACTATGACGCTTTAAAATATAAAACAGAATGAGTATTCGACACATCTTTAACACCCATATCAGAGGATGCAAATTAGTCTCCTGTCCTTGCAGTTTGTCCTGGTGACTTGCAGCAAATGCTGATGCTGCTATGCAGGGCTGCAGCCCCGCATAGCGAGATGAAGACTGGCCCAGGTTAACCAACATACCTTGAGACTTTGTTGTTCTCTATACGCTTCTTTTTCACCCCAGTCCATAGACACGGACATGTTATTATGTCTTAATGGGTTTCCCTCTGATGCTGCAGTATAGTACTGAGACAGAGGGCTGTGGTGCAGGAAACAGGGGAACCATTTGATGTTTGCCAGTTGAAAGAATAAGCCTTCCTTTGGGTTGCACTTTCTACAGAGGCATGCTGGGATTGAAAGAGCACTTGCCCAGGGCTAAAGGGGATTTTTGGTGGGCGTCACACATCCAATTACCTCGGCAGCATCACAGAAATCCAATGAGAATATGTATACCCGCACATACACTCACAAACACACACACACACACACACACACACTGACAAAAACACACATACTTCAATATATTCAAAGGCCCCAACAGTCAAATTTAGACTCTACAGGAGGCTACACACTGTACCCAAATTCCACTATTTTGTTGCTGATTTATTGTTAGCTATGGAATTCTTGAATATTATCATGATCTGATGATATGGGGTTCACCAAATCAATATGGATACACCTCATTACAGCTTTTTCTACCTCTTTGAAGGAATTACTAATGCATTCAGAAAAGCTATTACTGAATTTGCATTGTCTGTAATGATGAGCTGAGAGTATATGTGGCCCCGATAATATGATGGGTTTATTGATGCATTTCCATAGTGTTTATAAATGTTCTGTTTTGGTGTGAGAGTGACATTAAGTGTTTTTAACCTGCTTCTACACACTTATCATCTGGCTTTGTCGCCAATCTGGTCTATGTCATTTATATTTAATTATCATCACAGTCAAACAAAAGTTTATGTTATTTGGAAATCATAAAATAGACACAAGTAGAAGCAATGATAAATGATGTTAAAATTGAAAGGGTATATCAAAATATATATTTTTGGTGTGATACTTGACCATAGAATCTGCTGGAAGCCTCATACAAGATATGTGAGGACAAAAAATGGAAGGATCATTGGAGTTCTAGGAAAGGTAAGTCACATCATGATCAGAGAGCCTTGTACATTCTGTATTGTTCACTTGTACGGCTATATTTAAACTATAGAGTGGATGTAAGGAGAACATCTATAAAAGCAACCGACAATCATTATGTAGCACAAAAAAAGAGCAATAAGGACAACAAACATTGCAGGATATTTGGAACAGACAAACAGGCCGTTTTGAAATTCACAGGCTATGAAGTTCATGGACCTGGTTCATAGACCCTGAGATTTCCTTTCCTTATTCGATGTGAGAGTTTACCGACAGGCCGTTGTGTTAGTGGAAAGCCTGCTGAGGCAAATCAAATAATTTGTGATATTTGTGATATGCAAATAAAATTGATTTGACTTACCCATGCCAAACCCTAAACTCAAATATCACAGTATGAATGCAGTAGGAATGTTTAACCTCTACTTTGACGGATTATCATTTAAATATATCTTCTTCCCTTTAGACATCAAAAACAGGGGCCCCGAGGCCAATGGGGAATGATACTTTGGTAGTCATTTACTACAGAATTTATTTTGTGGTATACACCAAATTATACAAGATTCATTATTCCCTTTAACACTATCATGAAATGGCCTCAGGCAACACTTCTCTTTTATTGAAGCCGATAAATCCCTGATATTTAACACAGTATAAGGGACTAAGCTCGGTGATCCAACCAGAAGGGAACTGACTGGAAAGATTGCCACTGAACATAAAGTTTAAACTCAGCGGTAAGCAATTAAAAAGTTCTCCCTCAGAGTGAAAACACAAGATTAAGAGGCTTTACTTCATCACGGATCTTCATAAATGTATGGCAATGCTGCATTTACAGGGGACTTGTGTTAGGCTACCAACACAAATACAACCTTCGAAAGCTAGCGTATTGCTTAAGATCTTAATTTCATCTGAAAGCAGTTTTGAATTTCTTGTAAGACAGTACACGACAGATACAAGACAGCAGCAGTGAATGCGCTCAGTGAGCAACATAAAATAACTCTTAGGATCTCTAATTTGGATCGTATCTGAAAATAACCAGCTCCAGATATAGCAGATGTACAATTTCAAAACAACTCCCCCCCCTAAACTGAAATAAACCACTGATAAAATCAATGTGGCAGATAGCTAAAGATCCTCTTATGCAACCCAAGAGTACATGGGAACTGATTTTGCTACTGTAAACACTTAAACAACCTCCTCAAAGTCATTATGCTGATGAATGGTTCTTTAAAGTGTTCTAGCTAATGCAATCCCCATTATCTCGATGTCTTAACTACATAGATATTAGGTTAGTTGAAGCTCAGCCAGAAGCAGAGGAGAGATGATATGGTGGGGATGATGAGTTGGGGTGTTTGGAGAGGAAGGTATGGGAAGAAGCAGAATTGGCGAGAGGGGAAGAGGCCAAGCCGAGCAGTAAAAAAATGTTTCCCCATATGTCTCCGGGCATATGCAGAGACTCATGTGAAGTCACTCGGCATTTACGTTACACAAGCACGTGTGTTTCTAATGCCAAGCGACTGTGGATGCACCTCTGTTTGCAATCGAGGAGGAGGGAGATATAGTATTCTGTCCTCTGCCCTTCCACTGATTCACTCTCCCATTTGCATTTGGCTTATTTTCTATTCTATTCCATTTGCCCTTTCTCTCTATCACTGTGATGTTGCAACACAAAAGGGTCCTGACCCATTCCAGCTTGCGTGCCGCTGTTGTGACTCACAGCTCTTCACAATGGTAATGCACCAAACACAAAAGCAAGAATGCATTCTGCACACGTAGAAAAGTGTTGATCATTGTATTGTACCACCAGACTGTGTACTAATATTTAAATATACTGGTAAACAGAGTCCGACTGATTTTGGCATATGAAAAATATGCATACAGTGCAGCTCCATATTGCGTTCCTCGTTGTTACCTTCAAAACACCAAACGAACATTAGCATATAAGTCACAGTGACTAGTTCAAAGAAGCCCACCATGAATAGTTGATGTCAGCTTTTGTTAAGACCCGGGGCAAAGCAACTAAACAAAGCAAGAATTTCACTGAGGGCAAAAAACGTGGGCTGATTCTTGCTCTGTTTGTGGTGAGAGATGTTCTCCTTAAGAAGATACACTTCTTGCTGTGTGCAGACACGTACTTCAGCAGTATCAGATCAGGTCATGGGCAAGAGAATTGGATTGTTGATATTTGAGAGACAAGCCTTGAATTTCAATGAGGTTTCCACAGTAGACAGTTAGACAATACACTAAAATTGTAAGAAGTCGATTTTTTACCAGATGCTGCTGAATTCTCTAATAGCAATTTCATTTCATCATTCGATTAGAAAAAGCAACTTTGTCATTCTACATACAAACAATGACATTTCATTTTCCTATTGTACAGGAACAGTGTGCAGCTACAGTGCCAAGAGACCGACTCCAGATATTTTCTCCTTATTGCCTTGGTCAAGGGTACAGGGAAGAGTATTAACTCTAATGTGCATGTCTTTGGGATGGTGGGAGGAAATCAGAGCAGCCAGAGCAATCCCACATAGACATGGGAAGAAGATGCAAAATGCACACCGGAGGGACCTGGAACAGTCTGTGGTTCAAGCCGATGATCTTCTAGTAGTGAGTCATCAGTGTTCGCCCACTGCTGAAATGAGGGATCCCTGTTGTTAACTGCAGGTGGATCTCTAAATGATACTTTCTAACTAAAATCCTTAAAAAGTTCATCGGTGAAAACCTTTCAAGCATTTTTGAAGACATAAATGGTCTTCAATCACATCAGGCAGGCTTTAGAAAACAACACACCACAAGAGCCACTACCATTTTGGTGTATGCCATTATTGAAGCACTGGACTTAAAAAAATATTGTGCTGCTTGTTT
Source organism: Regalecus glesne (assembly GCA_900302585.1). Classification (NCBI taxonomy): domain Eukaryota; kingdom Metazoa; phylum Chordata; class Actinopteri; order Lampriformes; family Regalecidae; genus Regalecus; species Regalecus glesne. The sequence goes on from OMLC01043955.1 coordinate 5,429, forward strand.
ATTGATTAGTCCAAGGTATTCAACAAAAGCAACCATGTCACCTTGGTGGATAGATTTTACAACACCGGCTTATCTAGGCATGCTGTGGGTTGATTTTCAAATTACTTGTCAGCTAGGACACGATATGTCCACTTTGCTGGATCTCCTTCCCTCCTCACTTTATGAAAGAGCATGCCCCAGGGTTCCATAGTAGGACCCTTGCTGTTCACACACACACGCACACACATACTCACACACACACACACACACACACACACATTCATTTTCTGAAGGAACCAGGGATCAAACCACCAATCTTCCGATTATGAAACAACCTCACTCCCTCCCACTGCCACCATAAAATGGGGTATAATATGAATTTAAAATCTCATAGACAGTAGTGGGCCGTGAGGGCTATTGGGGCCTTCTATGCTGTCCTTCTCCAAGGGCTGAAAAAGTATTTCTTATGTCAAGTAAATGCATAACAACTCCTTGGACCAAAACTAGCCTTGCTAGCCTTTTGTTGAAGCCTGAAGTTGTAAACTGGATATAACTTTGAATGACTGTGTCATCAGCAAATGAAATGTGATGCTTTGTGAAAGAATGCCCAGGGGCCCTATGATGATTTAGTGCTAGCCCCCATGTGTCATCAACAACTTTGAGCTTGTGTCTTTGGTGAGTTGTGAGTGTGAACTAAGTGCAATTCCTTCCACATTCACAGCTAATGATGATCTTGATGCCAATCCACTTCATGTTTCGTTTTGTTTTGTTTTGTTGTTGTTTTTAAAAAAACTGGAAGGGCTGTCTACACGTTTTACATGTTCTCCCAATCAGACCAAATTACTAGATGAATTAAAGAAAGAGAGGGGAAAGAAAGCCAGCATAAGTCTCTGAAGTGAGGTGGAACTTCGACTATGGTATGCACATTTGTCTTATTGAACTGAAGGAGTGCACATATGATATTGTAGCTATATGTTGTTTAATTTGTGGAAAATGTTGTCATATCAGCTGTGGAAAAAATGTTTTTGTGCCATGTGGTGTGTGTGTGTGTGTGTGTGTGTGTGTGTGTGCAATCTGGTTGCTGAGTGACGTAAGGTAGTAATGCCTCAATAGCTACTATAATGCAGAATAGTCTGTTTCGATGTGGTTGTTGAACATCAGCTGTCTTGTCGGTGTTGATACAACACTACATATAGCATGTGATGCTGCGTTTTGCATGTGGCTGCGTCGGCTGTATTGGTCCTCATACGGTACACTACTGGTCATAGGCCACCTCTATCATTAAAGTGTGGGCAAACTACTGCCTACATGAGTAGCCCCCATTACATGAGCAATTCCTTCAGCTGGGATCGGGAGAAAGGAAAGCGGCGAACACAAAGGCAAGATTGAAAATTCAGATTAGAGAAATTAGTTCCAGCCTGCTTTCCCAACAGAGATTGTGGCTATGTTGAGAAGACTGCTAAAATAAAACGAGTTCCTGAACATGTTTTGTGTTCAGCTTGTCATTACTTGCCTCACTGCATCTGCATGACTCATTCCAGCACACAAATTAATTTATTCCTGGTTTCCATGTGTTGGTAGCGCTGTTTTATTTTTAAAAAAAAGATTATTACTGATGCTTTTTCATCTGTATGTCATAGAAATGACTAAATAGTTTGATAACTCTATTAATAAGGCCAACTGTAAGTGAAGTTTAATGTTTGAGAAACATTCACTAGGTGGCATTCAAGCTCTGAATATAAGCTTTTATTTTAAATTCATTTAAATTACAGAAAGGTGTTGAAACATGGAAATGTATCATGTCCAGAGGAAATGATGAACAAGACTCCATGCGATGCAAATACTCAACGAAAAAAAAAAGATGGATTGAAAGTACTGAAAACGGCAACTCCACCATCTCACCAGAGTTGCTGCTGGCGAAATCTCAGAAGAGAATCACTTTTTCTGTGCCTGACAACTCTCGTTGCTCCACCGTGGGATGCCATTAACTGACAGTGTACAGCTAGGGGTTATCCCCATGGGAGCACCAGCCTCTGGGGAGTACAGCGTCTGGTAGCAGAGGCAAAGTGAGTCTGACACAGAGGAGATTAGCTATTACGTCATGTAGAACTGTCAGAAGAATGAGGCTCCAGTGAGCACTGAGAAATATGCAGAGCCAAAAACTGGAAAAATACAAGGTCGATACTTCAGGTGGATGTTCCTTTCAAAGACTATGAGATGGTAAGTACAAAAGAATGCATAATCCCTCCTGTCACATGTTCACTGACACCGAACGAGGCATGCTCAGGACCCACGACGTAGTTTACTTGAACCAGCTGATGTGTGAATGCCATGGCATGTCACACGTAGCAGAAATAAAATCTCAGCATCTGAGTTGGCCTAAATATACGAGTAAGCACAACTGCACACATATACTAGTGCACGTGTTCAGATCCACACACACACACACACACACACGCACTGACATCATTGTGGTAGTTTAGCCATGCAGGGGTCTCTGTGTGTAAGCCAACTGCTGCCTATCTGTTTGCCACTGGATTCAGAGATGGGAAATAACTGAGGGCGTCACTGTCAACTTATTTACATAGTCACTGTTTCCTGATGTTCAGAGCATTTTAAACATTAACTGCAACTGAGAGGTAAGTAGGCCCCATCCTGTAGTTGCCTCACAGCAACGCCACTGTGGTGATTTTTGATGAGACACACTCAGTTTCCCCACCCCACCTGCTTACCCCCTTCCTTGACAGTCTCATCTGCTCTTGCGCACAATTGTACTGCTGCTGCAAGGGGGCTTTCGTTTCTGCAATCACTTCACATTTGTTTCAGCGATTGATTTCCTGGCATGTGAGGCAAAGGAGAGAATGAGCAAGTGGGCAACCAACAAAAGAAGGGGTGGGGTCGAGGTGGTAAGGTGCAGGCATGAGCAAGGGAAGGGGACAACAGGGAAGTCCGGAGACGTGCTTTGCTAGCCTCACATATCGTCACCATGACAACAGATATCACTTCACAGGAGCAGTACTTAGGATGACTGTGTGGGCTGGAGTGACAGTTGAAGGTTAGTATTAACCTCTTGTGGGTGCTGCTGTAGACCAAGCAACTCCCAGCCCATTTTTGGATTTAAAAAATAATAATTAATATGTATTTCTTCCTCACTGCTGCTAGAGGGCATCTTGTTGCTCTTGTCAGCTACCTCTTGAGACTGCTGTGATATTTGTGATATTTATACTTTATGAGTATAAATACAGGCCTTGCCAGTATGATTTAACAGAGACAACTCAACTGACAGGAGCACATGAATGCAGACAGAAGGAAATCATATTCAACGAGCTCCTCTAATGAGTAACACAACTTTGAAGCTGGTTAGAATCTATAATTCTCTCTGATCTTGAGCAGTGACAGACATAATAACTATAGCTATCACTCCACATAGTATAAACATAATAATACTAATAATAATAATAATGAAAATAAAAATGATGATAATAATTATGTATTTATTCTAAAGCTTCTACTAGATACATGAATAAACACATTCATTCATTCATTAAACTGATAAAATACTTTAATATATATCCAGTTATCGGCCCTCTCTGGATGGGAAGCTATTGCATCATGAAGCACTACCAGGGAATCTTGCTGAGGGATGCCGGAGCATAGGTATGTCCAACCCACAGACCACAGACCATAGATGGTCCCTCGGTGGGATGTAATTATGGACAAGTCATCGGTATGACACACACACTGCAAATTTACACTCAGCAGAGCTTATGAGGAAGCCCATTACAATGACAAGTAAGCTGAAGTCAATGAGAGGAGCTGTCCAGGGAGAATGCCACAATGGGCTGCTCAATTCTCTGTGTCAGTGATTTCGGACGACACTGGCATAGTTTCTACAAGCATGTTCTCCCCAAGTATATCATTTGCTGCCATGAAATGGCTGATGTCCACAGAATAAAGTCAAATTCATTGAACCCCTCTGGCAATGCATTTGCTGTCTGGTGTGAGTTATTGCCAAACATAAGAGCATTGTGTAATCGCGCAGCAGGGGCTCATTTGAAACTCGATTGTAGATTAATTTCATGTTTACCATTGTTGGACTTAAAACCATGAATAACTTCTATACTTATGCCATATCGTGCCTGGATTTCGGAAATTATTTGGGCAATGTAACAAGAGAGTAGCTAAAGACAAACTACAAAGAATCTGAAATCATGATGATTAGTGGAGGGAGGTAGGGCATCCGGCCTTAATCCCCCAAGCCCCCCCCCTATCTAAGTTCATATCCACCCCAACAACTTAGGGACTAATGACAACAGTTTAAACAGACGTGTCAGTGTGTTTAAGACGATGACAAATGCAATCGTCGCAATCCCGAACACTTCTGTACTACCGTCGACAAGGACTCTTCACCAAGACAAATTACATTATGCATAGTTTTATTTTTATGATGATCATTTTAATGTTTCTATGTACTTGCGAAATGCAGAAGAGGTAAATAGGTAAATATATATAGGTGGGTAATAGTACTACAGCTGAGTGTGAAGAAGTAAAGTTGTTGTGACCAATGAAAAGCAGTCCAAGCTTGTAAAGGCCCGTACCCATACTGGAATGTTTAAAAGCCAGGACTCCTGTTCAAACATGACTCTTTTTTAGTTTATCTTTTTTGCATAACTGGTATAAAAGCACCAGGAATTCAGTCAATTTCAAATGCCTCTCATGGTCAAACAAGACGCATCAGGTCAAAAAAAAGAAAAAAATAAAGATGCATCTACCAGTATCACCAAAGGTGTCACTCAGGACGGGTTAATCAATAAATCAATGATCAGATGGATGAATCAGATTTAACCAATGATTCAAAGTGCAATAGCAACAGCAGCAGCAGCTTTGTATTTAAGGTACAGAGCAGGAGAAGTAGCTTAGGGTTGAGGGATGTCTGGCTTAGCGGTAAAAGCAGCCAGGTTACATTAAGCTTCTTTGGTCCATAGTGGGGATTTGGCCGGGAAACATCCAGAGGTGAGTTGTGTTCGTGAACCCATTCAAATCCTCACAGTGGAAGGAGAACAGGATTGCAACCTTGTCACCATATTTTTTTTATTTCTTAAGCGGGCTATTTTCGAGTAAAATATATGAGATGCATTAGTCTCTAAACATGCATGCTGGGAAAGTATCTGATTTATCCTAATGGTATGGCAATTCACCTTTCCTCTGAAATACTCTCATTATAGAGGATCAAATAGGACCATATGGTGGGGGAAGTAATTTCAGTCCAAGAACAGCTTGCTGTGGTCCATGCTTTTGCAGTTTCCCTCAGGAATACTGAAGTCATTGAAAGAAAGCCACTTTATTTTGTCAATGTATTTTTACAACAAAACTGAGATGCTAGCCATTGGGC